>ML779614.1:885114-900229 GCA_009831015.1 Picea engelmannii | reverse complement strand
CATCTTTTCAATGGTAAAGAGGAGAGTGGGATAAAACCACGAAGAATGACACCACACCTATGGAAGTTGGAATATAATAGATCAAATCGTCAATGTAAGTCAATCTTCATCATCATATGCAATATATTACATTTTTTAATTGTTTTGAATTCTCATGTCTACTATGTATAATCTAACAATTTTTGTGTTAATTTCATTTATGTAACATATAGTTGGTTGTCAAGGCATTGATCTGCTTCCACGAGGAATGGAAAGTTTCCCCAAACAATTTAGTAGGTTGCCCTACTATGAGCAACTAGAAATAACTCATTTGTTTGACACAATGCATATCGGGAAAAACGTAATAGAAATGTTGTGGAGAATCTTAGATGGAAGGCGTGACAAAGAAAGAATTTCTAAAATTTGTAGTGACATTCAAGAAGCCAATCATGCAATGCTAAATATTATTGATTTAAATAGGACTAATGGAGTTGATTGAAATAACCTCCCATGGTTATTTAAAGAAGATGAAAGCAATGTTGTAAAAGAGGTCATTCGAAAAATTAGATTTCCAACAAGATTTTCTTCAAACATCAAGAATATATTAACAAAGAAAGGTGAATTTGGTGGGTTAAAAACTCATGACTGGCATACCTTCATCAAGGTAATTTCTTTTGTATATTTTTTATGTATTGGTAAGAATCGATGTAATGTTTTAAAATTTTGTAAATATATTGTTAATATGAAATCAGAAATTGATTAATGTGCCATTGTTTTGTTACAGTATGTGATACCTCTATCTTTGCCTGACAGCTTTGACAACAATGTAAAACAAGTTATATACGACCTTGGAAAATACATGAGGTAAATAATGACAGATGAATTACATATTATTATTTATATGTAATAAAAATGTATTAGAATTTTTTTATGACTTGTGTTTTACTTATAATATTCATGTATACAATATTGTCTTTGTTGAAACATATTTTGTTCTCATAAAATATGTAGGTGGTTGTCATCTAAAGAAATCCACAAGGAAGATACAAAATATTGGAAGAGAGAAATTCCTCATTTAATGTGTGCAATGCAAAAGTATCTACCTCCAACATTTTTCAATGCGCAAGAACACTACCTCATACACCAGGTCGAGGAGATTGAATTATGTGGGCTTGTACACACAAGGTCAATGTGGATGGTGGAGAGACACTTGAATTCATTGAAGGATTTAGTTAGACAAAGAGCACGTCCCGAGGGTTCTATGGTGGAGGGGTATATGGTATATCAAACGTTAGTGTATATTAGTGATTATATTCCTAATTTAGGGAGGAAAATTAATATGCATTTCATTTGGGGTGTCAATAACGTCAAAATATCTTAAGTGGAGGTCTTGGTTGGGAATGGTAAAATGAGGAAAGTGAAAGGTATTATATTATTTGATTTTTATTTATATCGTATTTCTTCAATTATTATTATTCATTATTCTTACTAATTTATGTTTTTTTCATTGCAGCTTGTTACACCTCAAAATTGCTCAACTGGATAAGTGTCGCACATGCCTCTCACTTGTTGCAAGTGTCGCAAATGTTATTGGGTCGTGTTATCATAATGACGACACTAAAAAGACACTTGAAACCTCTTATGTGGTTGGTTTAAAGGAAGAGATTGGTTCACTGGAGTCAAACATATCTCAACACCTAAGAGGGCTTCTAAATCAAGGATTTGGAAGGGGAACGCTCCCTTAAAACTGCTTGAAAAGCGCTAGCGCCCCTCTACCATGTTTCAGAAGCGTTGTAGCACTTCTCCACCCTTTGGCAGGAGCGCTACCCAGATTTGAAGCGCTGGCGCTTCCCTTGATCTTCTCTGGAGCATTCTAATGCTCCGATGCCCCTTCTGAAGGAGCGCTCTCCATTCTAGGCAAATTGTTAGCCCGATGAGAAGAATAAGGGGAGAATCATTCGAGTTTGGGAGGCGGTTGAACTCAAATTCTTAGTTCTATCAAAAGATCTTTGATCCAAGGAGGAGGTTCCTAACTGTTTCTAAACATAACTCAAGTGGTTAGACCCTTCCTAGCCTATATAAGAAAGCTCTATGGTGATGAAGAGGGGGAGGAATTGGATATGTGAAACTTATGGTCTTGGAGGAAACTTGTAGTCAGCCAAAGAAGACCAATCATTGAAGCTGCTGTCATCCAGGTTGTGAATCTTTTAGGCAAGGGTTAGACAAAGAGGACTTGACGAAGCTGTCGCATTCGCATCTATGATTGTAAGTACTGCTGTCGTTATTCTCATTAATATGACATGCTTGGCCTGTTTCTTTCTAGTTTGTGTTTGATGTTACATAAACTTATCATTTAGTGATAGATCTGTTTTCAAGCTAATGTTAGTAGAGTAGGAAGTGGTCGTATCTTGTTTTGTCCACAGACCTCAGCGAGGAGCAAAGGATTGGAGCGTGACTCGGAGCGTGCAGGGACAAACGTCGGTTAAAAGGTACTTCTAACATCCTTCCTTCTCATGCATTAGGCTTAGATAGATTTGAGAGAAATTCAGTGTCCACGTTAAGAACTTTTCTGTCTAGGGTTAGGGTCAAGCTCTAGAGGTCGATCTACTTGTCCGCAGGCAGATTTTCCTACAACACAGCTGGTCCAGTGTGGGATGCACTACATTTATACATTGCTAACAATCTTGATTGGATGAAGATATGGATAGAACAATGTGAACAACATCATGGTATGTTTTCATGGGAAGGGGTGGCTATATTAATTAAAAGATCTCATCATAATGAATATCACAATCTTATGCAGAGGGAGATTGATTTAGCATATGGTTTAAATATCACAATCTTCTAGAAGTGACAAACATCCAAGACTAACAAAAAATAGATACTATGGAAATTTAGATGATATAATCGAGTGTGACTTCAAATCCTTCAAGATAATTCTATTTGAGGTCAAATGGTATCATTTACGGATAAATGAACGTGATCCTGAAAGAATTGTTTTTCAACATGACAATGGTTTTACCATGGTTAATAAAAGGACATTTGAACCGGGTCTAGAAAGTTATGTTTTTCCAAGCCAATGTGAGCAAGTATTCTATTGCGAGGTTCTTGGTAAACCAGGTTGGTCATTTGTTGTTAGATATGATCCAAGAGGAAGGTCTGTAAAGTATAATGTACCAGAAGAAGATGATATTCAAGAACTAGAAGGTGATACAGAGGAACATGAGGAGGTAGACCGTGTATCATCAGATGACGAAGTCGAGGAAGTTGATCGACCATATGATGTAGATGATAATGTTCTCAATGACGCTACATCGGATGATGATATTATCGAAAATTATGACAGTATTGATGATGATGTTGATATGGCCAGTCCATTTGATGATGATTTTGAAATACCAGATGATGATATAGAATATGATGAGTTGGATGAAGAAGAAGATCAATGATATTCCTACATGTGGTGAGTCATTTTTACTATAGATCTCTTATGTTTTTCTTCTTTCATGTAATCTTAGTGTCGTTTTTAATTATAGTTGTTAAATCTAGATAGATTGGGTATTGGGGAAATGACAATTTTCATGATGAAGATGATATTGACGATGTTGAATTTGATGAAGATATACAATATTTTACATGTTCTTTATTATTTCATATTGGGTATGGAGAAATTGAGAGTGATGTGCGGGGGGGGCATAATTAGAAAACATACATCCTTGAGTCTTGAAACCCTCCCATACTGTCAAAGCATGTGTCTAGTATAACCATGTCAAATTTCGATGCATACAGACACATACTGGAGAAATTTCAACGTTAGTCCCATTCACTTCTCACTATGCAAGGTCAGTGCATGACATTTGTGGTGGGTGAATTGAAGCTTCTGTGATATCAACTCGACTTGGTAATTCAATAATCAAGCCCTCCTTAAGTATTATGTGGGAACATCAAACATCCTTAAGTATCGTGATGGGTGTTGTGAGATCCTTAAGTATTATGTGGGTTTGGTGGAAGAAATTTGCGATGGGAGTATTAGAAGTTCCATGTCAAATTTCAAGATAGTTCTGACATTGATTCTATAGAATGCAATGACAGATGATGAAAATGAGAGGTGCACCATGATGAATGTTTATGCAAATTTGGATGATCTCAATGATTATGTGGGGACATAATACATCCTTGAGACTTGAAACCCTCTGTTGTTGGGGAAAATCACCCTACGGACTAGCAAATAGAGTTCAAACTTTGCATACAGATATGACCGAATAGAAATTACTTTCTACCTTCATCCCTAGATTTAAATCCCCTTTTCATATTAAATGCATGGAAAGATCAACCTACCTCATTCCCAGCATTTGATGTCGATCCTCTGTTGTGCTTGATTACTTGTTTGCAATACTCCTTCCAAAGTTGTCCTGCATCCAAGACAAGCAACAACTATGCATGCATACTACTTATATACTAACGGGTTAGAAATAAAAACATATATTGATCGAACTATAAACATTTCATGAATTGGGACGGGAAAAACATTCTCTTTATTACTTAGAATGAGTCAACTTACAAAAGTTGAGATCAACCACCACTCCTTGAACCTGATCCTAGGCTCCTCTTCTTATGTCCTTCAACTGCTTTGCTTTGAATCTCCTTTGGCATAAGGAAAGGCTAAAGGGTTGGGACAATGGGAATACATAAATGGGTAGAGTTTCTTTGCTATATTTTTCCTCTTCCAAATGGGACCCCTACCCCTATTTTATAGGCTAGAAGGAGCTAGGTATTTGGATGAACCCTCGGCCATGCATGGCCGGGAGTTTCAGTTAACTCACCCATAGCTTTTTGTTCCGTCAGAAACTTTCCTTTTTTCATGCTTTTTTCGGTCCATGTAGACTGTTTTGGGTCAGCTAGTGTGTACACGCATGCAGTAATGGATTAGGGCATGTGGGCCTTTGTACAAGAGGATTTTCAAAGAGTTGTTCAATAGTGCTTTGGCAAAGAAGGGATATGAGTTGGCCTGATGCCAGGTAAGCATGTGTGGTGCAATTTAGGGTTATAATAGATGCCCCCTAATGTGTGAGGTCAGAAGAGCATGTGATGGCTGAAAATACATTACCAATCTTTATTGATGTGCCGACCAATTGAGCCCAAGGATCAGGAACCAGGAGGTGCCGTCTGCAAAATAACAAATGTCTCACCGAGGCAAGCATACCCATGCTCAGGATAAAATAGAACCATGGCTACCAATCAAATACATTCTATATCCATGTCAAATAACTATAAAGAGTAGCCATGAACAATACACAGCGGAGCTACGTCTCGAAATCAGAAAGATATACATATAGAGTATCCATCTTCCAGAAGCTGATTCAGCCTGATGGCTAGAGATGAGATCTTCATAGCTCAAGCAACAACTTCAAAATCTTCAAAACTTAGGTAGGAGTGTAATATGAGTGTACGACTTCACTACCCATAGGTCTTCGATGACTCGTCGGTCATGGACTTGATAATCTTGATGATCAAACTAAAGGATTCAATGATTTCAAACAAGGACTTGATTGGATGTTCAGGATGGCCAGGTATGAGGACAAGAGACATATTGCAGAGGGGATGACTCAGGATTGGTGACAAACTTCCCTTGGGTAATAGCACGACAAATGATGAGACTCAGGCAGTATGTATGTTAATCATAAGTCTACGAAGCAGGAGGCAACACAAGCTCTCCATATGTTTGGAAGGATAACCAAATGGTGGAGGAAACAACTCTATATAGCGAGAAAAAGCTTCATAAGGTTGTACTACATCCCATAGTCTGATGAACAAACAGACATATGTACTTTATCCAAGGGTGAATCATTATGCTGCCAATAAAGAAAATACTTTTCCCTTCCTCTTTTTAGGGTATATTTGATTTTTTTTGTTCTTTTCAATAATTGTGGAAAAAGAATAAAGGAATATTACGTTACAAGGTAGGAATGAGTGTTGCAAACATACAAGCTCAAGGCACAAGGACAAGACTGATGTTCTAGTAGAATGATACTTGGGAAAAATCCTCCGTGGGCCAAAGGTGTGAAGACGCAGAAGCAAACTATTACAAGGCTGGCGTATAAGGTATGCAAACGCGGTTAACAAAACACATAATGGTAATGTCCTTCAATGTAAGTTTAACAAGCCCAATGAAGGTAAGCTCAATGGTTTTTCATATTTTAGAGAGTCTGAAAAAACATAAAAGGAGACTCCATTGGGGTACGTTTTTCGAAGATAGTCTAGTCGGTTTAAAACAGGGTAAACTAGCACTGATTAGACGTCGATTCAAAACCATTTTAACGAGTGTGAGAAGGACAAGATCACTCGGCTATTTTTTCACTTTTAAGGAGTTTGAAAAAGGCTTAACTATGGACTCCATCAGGAATATTCTTTTGGACCAATTTAACGAGTGTGAAAGAATAAGGTCACTCGACAATCTTTTCAATTTTAGGGAGTCTAGAAAGAGCTTAACTATGGACTTCATGGGGGTTCGTTCTTCATAAGTTTATTCCCTCAGGCCCGAAAAAGTGATAAAATTATACCTGAGAGCACTCTTCTAAAGAATGAAAGTTCCATAGAGTATACATTTGTTCGTATAGTTGACCATCTGAACTAAAAAAGGGGTAAACTACTGCTGGACAGACGTGACTTCAAATCTCGCGTGAAAGGCCACAAGATCACTTGACAATCTTTTCATGTTTAGAGGGTTTGAAAAGGGCTTAAAAGGAGACCCGTTTAAGGAACGTTCTTCTGGACCAATTGAACGAGTGTGAAGAAACAAGGTCACTCGGTAATCTTTTCATCTTTAGGGAGTCTGAAAAGGGCTTAAAGAAGACTCCATAATGGTTACTTTTTTCAGTTAATCTAGACAAGATCGAAAAGAATAAATGCAGTCACACCGGATGTTTCTTTCAGATCTTAAAGCGAGCTTGAAAAAAAAAAAGTTAGCTCATGATAGACTCTTTGTGGGTCAATGCCTAGCATCTTGTCGAGGGAGTTGTATGCTCTGACCAAAACATTGTCTATGATGCCAGGGGTTCTGGAGATATTGATAGGTATCATTTCAGCAATGGTTTCCATATTACCCCCAGCATAGATCTTGTGTGTAGCTAATGGATTAGTATGACAAGACCTATCTCCAGTCATAGTCACAGTGAATTATCCTGCTTCGATTCGGCTTAAATCTGGGAGGAAAGATGATCTGTGATGAAAATCTTCCCAAGGTTTGTCTGGACTAGTCATTGCTTCGATTACTGCTTCGTCAGAGGGCAAGACTAAGTCTAACGAATCGGTGTTAGTGAGAGAACCATGAGCCCAAATAGGCTCTAGAAGTGGATCTAACTCTTATGCAGGAGTTGGATCAGTGTTAGCTAAAGCTTGCTGAACTAAAGAGTACACTACTTCAGTGGTGGACAAGGGAATGGACATACCCAGGTGCCCTGCCTCATCCATCATGGCTGATGGGGAAGGAAGTATCCACGGATCATCGAAGTAATTCATGCAAACTGACGAAAATTGAAAAATCTCAACCTTATGGTGATTGGATATAAACTTGATATCACCTTAAGGGGGTAGGTAATTGAAGGTCCCCATCAAAGATGGGCACAAACCAACCCCTATGTTGACGACACCTAGTTGAGGATTATCAATCATCGGGACCGTAGATGCCTCCAATGCAGGGTCAGGTCTAGAGAAAGACAATGGATAGATGGTCACTATCTGGCCTTCATGTGGAAACAACAAGACCCAAAAAACTGTAGCAACCACAACTTGCATGGCATAAGTCCAACTCCTTCCTAACAAGAGGTTGTAGTTGAGGGGAGCATTGACTAGCTCTACTTCGACACACATGGTCTTCCCTCCTAACTGAATGGGGAAAGAAGGAGTGATACCATGTGGTTGGAACGAAGGACCATCGAAAGCGGCGAGGAGAGTAGGTGACGGAGACAAAATGGGTTGGCCAACGGCCTTCCAACATGCCAATGACATAATGCATGTCGAGGCGCCCTCATCAACCACCATGTGGAAAATATTCTGAGTAAAATTTTTTGTGGGATAAGCCACTACTATATGAAATGCTACATGGTAAGGCAGACAAGGTTTTAAGTCAGTTGTATCTAACATGATTGTACCCAGATTACAAGTCTCGGTGGATCCTAAAGCGGTTAACAAGGATTTCCTTTGAGAAGGGCAGCTTTGGAGGGCCTCCAAAGAAGACATCACATAAGGGATTTGTGATAAATCTTCCACCACAGAGTAGTTATGGGTGGCCCTTGTGTTTGGGTTATGAGAATATTTTTTGAATGTGCCTTTGGGAATGCATGTCATTGTTTCGCCCAACGTCTTCTGAATCTGTAGAGGAAGAGATGGGAATTCAGCTTCTTTACCCTTCTCAAAAGTGCTTGGTTTACTATAGTCATGCGCTCTAGTTGACATAAAAGCATCACCCTTCAACATATATACGTTTGCGGATGCGGGGTTGTTCGCAGGTAGAGGGGGTTCTTGGATACCCCCTTCCGTGCTTGAATAGGCTTGGGTTAGATTTTGCCCATGTTGAAATGGATTGGTCAACACAACAGGCTGTTGTTGTGTCACAAACTTTTGGTCTTTTGTAAGTTGAGGACATAGATGGGTTGGGTGGTCTTCCGTGCACAAGTTGCATGGATACCTCACCCTCTGTCTCTTAGTGTTGTCCCCATCAACATTATCGGTGGGTTTCTTACCCCCCTTACCCTTATTTCGTTGTTTTTTCTTTCCTTCAGGCTGCTGGGTGGCCTTTGGATTAGTCGATTGCACTATGTGTACATCTGACATTTTGGTAGGGGGAGTAGCCAAAACAGTAGTTTGGCTGGCTGTTGTGTGTTGTATCAACAATTGTTGCAATTTCTGCATCAGTTGCTCAATGGGATATGTTTGTGCTGAACCATTAATACCATCGGCATGTGGTCCAGCTCTCTATCTAGTTTTATCCAGTATTGAACGTGGCGCATCTGGCAAGATGTTGTATAATAAACCGAACTGAGAATAGATGAGCTCAAACTGTTGATCCCTCATGATGGCATCTTCTTCGGAGAAAACTCCAGATGTCGTGATGTCTTTGGATAACTGCGGGACCAAAGACTTAAGGAACCACTTAAGCAGGAATGTTGGTGGGACTGGTACTTTGATTAAACTCTTCCGACGTCTCCATTCTTAGATGTGATCAGAGATATGGTTCGTTGTTGTCTGTTCGAAATTGGCGAGCAACTCTGTGCCAGCATCGTATCTAACAGGTAATTGGAAATGGTTCAAGAAAGCCATCGCCAGTTCACCAAAAGAAAATTATCTTGAACGGTCAAGCTCAATGTACCATTTCGCGGCACTCCTAATGAGAGTACGTTGAAACAATCGCAATTATACAGAGTCATCTTTCAATGAGTTAGATGAGCACCAAAGATGGAAGGTAGTCACATGATCTCCTAGATCTTCGTTAGGCTTGGCTTCGAACTTTGGAATGTTTGAAGGCAACTTTGTCGGCATAGGAGGCCAACGTGGATTGTGACAAATAGGGTCATTTAACAACCTTCTCAAATTTGGCAAATGTAATGTCACCAGGAACAGTAGTTTGGGTTGTTGTCGATAACCTGGGAAAAAGGGGCCTAGAGTTTGACTGGCACCAGGTTGCCAGGAAAAGTTTGGTTGTTGGCCCGGATTCTGGTAGAAACCAATGTAAGGATTTTGCATATGTGGAGACATCATCGACTGATTTCCCAAATAGGACATAGATTGCTGGGCATGCATTATATTCAAAGGACTTTGGGAAGGATTAACCCATGCCGGTCCCATGGGGATAGGCATAGTAGTTTGTCCGGGGTTGCATTGATTGTGGAAAGAATTACCCCAGATTGGCATTCTAGATGAGGGAACAGATCCCTGCCCTGAATTCCAAGGTCCTGCTAGGTTTTCCCCCTGTGCAGGAATAGTACCCTGCATAGGAGTAGATTGTCCAAAAATGGGGTTTCCCCTAGTCAGGAAAGCGGCTAATGAGAAGGTGTTGTTACCAAACATTCCATTCAAATAAAATGGTGTTGAACCTACTAGCATACTATGCGAAGGTGGTCCTTGACTCCCCACTCCAAATAAACTATTGTGTGTAGGTTTCCTTGCAGATTGCTGATGTGAGCCATTGAGTGAAGGGGACGAAGGAGGGATATGACCTCCTCCGTAAGGAAAATCATTAAAAGGGATAGGAGTGCCCCCCATGTGACCTTGTAGAGGAGTGCTAGAGCTCCCTGCCCCCAGACCCAAAGTCTATAAAGTGGAGTAGGATAGTACAAGACTTGTACCCGAACTAGGCATCCCATATGAGAACGGAGGGCCTATCGCACTTGGTGTGAAAGGGGTTGTGGCCGCCGCCAAAGACGGGATCAGACCACTATGCAAAGTCGTTGTGGCCGAGACCATGGTGGCTCGGACCGATGAAGGTGGGTAAGGAGATGAAAGCTCTCCTGTGGTGACAACCATGGTGGGAATTGAAGAATTCCTAGAAGGAGTAACAACATTTGTTTCCATTGCTATGTGCAACATTGTCTAGTGCTCATAAAATTGAATTGGTACAATGAAAGGTGCCAAGAAATCAGTGGTTGGGGTTTCAACCGGGCCAAGAGCAGTTTCTTCAACATCCAAAATGGTTGATTCCTCCGAGAGTTGGTCGGGCACAATGGTTTTAAACCCGGTCACTTCAAAAGACCCTTGTTGGTCTAGCTTTCGCCTTAATGGTGGCGGGGGTGGCTCCAGTGTAACCGACAACAGACCAAGAAGCCTTCGTGACCGATGGAGCTCAGAATCCTCCACTGTGTGAGAAGATCCAAGACACTCTAAGGTAGTCTAAACACTCAAAAGTAACACACACTAAAAAAGTTCCTAGAAGATAAGACAGGCAAACACTAAATTAATGGGAAGAACAGTTACAACAACCAACACTAGAGCAACTTACCAGTGCAAGTGAAACTCAAACACGGAAGCACCCTCCAGGTATACTCTGCAAAGCGTGGCCCGATGTCTATCCTAGGTACCATGGTATACCCCCGTAGTCACTTGTGTATGTCCTTGAAAAGATTGGCAACTAGGTTGCCAATGCGCGAACAGTCACCAGGCAAGTACAGTCGAAAGTCGGGTAGACCACAATGAGTAGGGTATCGAGCCTGAAACCTATCAAGGGTGTTGAGAGAAAATGGTCTGGAAGACCACTGAGGACCTCAAATTTATTTGAGACCCACAAAGCCTCGTGGCAAATGCAAACGATATAATCCCAAAACAATCCCTTTATATGTGTTCTCCACTACAATTGGTCCAGCTTTGGAGGGGTTATCTCCTCTACCTTTCTGCACGTGACCTTGTGTTTATCCCCTGTGTTAGAGGGGGGTCCCAAATAACTTTCACAACACTAGACGTAGAAACTCCCTAACTCAGACTCCAATGTTTGTGTTTAAAATGGCCTTGAAGATTTTCCTCTCCAACCTAATCCAAGGCCACTAATCCTGAACTAGTCGGTGAACCCTACAAACATAAAAGTCTAGTAGATTTTAAATTTAGCATTATTTTATGGCTTTGTCTTACGTCAAGGGGTATGAAGGTGAAACTGATGATGTGTAAAAGACGAAAGCAAAAAATGAATAAAAAATCTAGAAACAAAACTTTTACTGAATGCAAAATTTCAACAACTTTTCAAAAGAGATATTTTTAATTTTTCTAAGATTTTGGACAAGAAACTCAAAATAAATTTCACTTGACTACAAGCTACTTATGATTTAAGTAAACTGCAAAATTTTTTGAAATAAATGACTTTTCCCTGGCTAATGATTCAAAAACACACTCTTCAACCAAATAAGAAAATGAAAAGAGATTTTTTTATTTATTTAAATGCTAGTAAAGCAAGAAAGGAAAAATATCGACAAGCAAAAACCAAGAAAAACAATTCTGGCCTAATTGCAGATCGCAAAGAATCAGGTCAAAAATCACACACTAGCAATTTTCTTTAAAAATAATGACTCTCACACTTGTCTAAAAACCTTAAAAATTATTTTATTTTTAACTGAGAAAAAGTAGGCTAAGGGTAATATTAATCCTAAGCTACTGACTGCTCACACAGAGATTCAAACACCTGAGAGGAATAATTCTTATAAAGGGAAAGGATGGTTGCCTTACCCTCAACAAAAAGTATTATGTACAAGCACATGAATATTACTCAAACATCACGTGTATGAACGCATGATGGATAGAGACAGAGGGGCATGTACATGCAAGCTGACCTTGTACAAGCCGCATGTATATCTAAATTCTGAGAAAAAATGAAAACAGACAAACCAAACCAGGAAGAGACCACTAATATTGATAACCAGGATCCCTTGAAGGCTTGGACACTCTTTTTGATAGAAAAACAAATAATGTAAGGAAAAAATGATAAGGCAAAAACAATCTGAGATAGGACTACTAGCAAACAAGGCTCAGACAAAATTACAAAAAACCCCCTGAGAATGTGTGATTCTGACAGGGAAGAGGATGACTACCTCTGAAGTTCTCTGAACTCTACATGCTACTGCTACTTCTACAGCTAGCATTCACACGTGGGCTGTAAGAGGGTAGGGCGTGGGTACACACGTGCAGACCTTATGCAGGCTGCGTGTACCTCTGTGGGTCCCGAAAAACACAATCAAGCAAAAGACAGGGAAAGCTGGTATGGAAAACTAGACTCCCTACTAGCTTAGACCCTACAGAAACTAAAAGAAAAAATAGGCAAGAAAAACTAGTCTGTAAAACTACCGAAAAACTAAAAATTCCAGGAACCCTAGAGAGTCTCCCCAGTATGGTCACCAATTATGTTGTTGGGGAAAATCACCCTACAGACTAGCAAATAGAGTTCAGACTTTGCATGCAGATATGATCAAATAGAAATTACTTTCTACCTTCATCCCTAGATTTAAATCCCCTTTTCTTAGTAAATGCATGGAAAGATCAACCTACCTCGTTCCTAGCATTTGATGTCGATCCTCCATTGTGCTTGATTACTTGTTCGCAATACTCCTTCCAAAGCTGACTTGCATCCAAGACAAGCAAAAACTATGCATGCATACTACTTATATACTAATGGGTTAGAAATCCAAATATATATTGATCAAACTATAAATAGTTCATGAATTGGGATGGGAAAAACATTCTCTTTATTACTTAGAATGAGTCAACTTACAAAAGTTGAGACTGGCCACCACTCCTTGAACCTGATTCTGGGCTCCTCTTCTTCTGTCCTTCAACTGCTTTGCTTTGAATCTCCTTTTACATAAGGAAAGTCTAAAGGGTTGGGACAATGGGAATACGTAAATGGGAAGAGTTTCTTTGCTATATTTTTCCTCTTTCAAATGGAACCCCTACCCCTTCTTTTATAGGCTAGAAGGAGTTAGGTATTTGGACGAACCCTCAGCCATGCATGGCCGGGAGTTTCAATTAACTCACCCATAGATTTTTGTTCCATCAACAACTTTCCTTTTGTCATGCTTTTGTCAATCCACGTGGACTGTTTTGGGTCAGCCAGCGTGTACACGCGTGCAGTAATGGATTAGAGCAAGTGGGCCTTTATACAAGAGGATTTTCAAAGAGTTGTTCAACAGTGCTTTGGCAAAGAAGGGATATGAGTTGGCCTGATTCCAGGTAAGCATGTGTGGTGCAATTTAGGGTTTTAACACCCTCCCATATTGTCAAGGCATGTGTCTAGTCTAACCATGTCAAATTTTGATGCATACAGGCACATATTGAAGCTTCTGTGACATCAACTCGACTTGGTAATTCAATAATCAAACAATGAAGTCAATAATCTAGACAATGAATTCAATAATAAAAAAAATGGAGTCAATAATCTAGTTAATGAATTCAATTGAGTTAATGAAGCCAATTTATTGATGGTTCATCCATTTGGGTTGCAAGCTAGGAATCAAACCTACTAGAAATTGGCAATGGAAAGAGGAATGAAAGTATGATTATGTTCAAAATTATCCAGTTTGTGTTGCTAGTGTAACCCCACATTTTACATGAGGTCTGCACTAGTATTTTTTTACTACTCTTGTGATTTTCATCAGAAAGGTAGGTTTACAAGTTGATCTTTGTATGGTCTAGGGGTTTCATGGTTTTATGTCCTAGATCATGAAGGAAGATGCCCACTTATATTGGATGTTGCTTGCACTTATTTTTATGCTATTATTGAGGACACACACCTTTATTGGAGCCTTATTTCACTTTCTTTCATTACGATTCCTCATGTGGGTGCCATTGGGGGTCCCTCAATAGTGACCTAGACATGGGAAACATTGACCTGCGAATGGGGCCAATGTTGAATTTTTTTCAAATTGTTTCTGTATGCACTGAAATTTGACATGGATAGACTATTCACATGCCTTAAGGATATGGGAGGGTTTCTAGACTCAAATTCGACTCACAGTACACCCATTTGTTTTTTTTCTAGACTTACTAGACTTATGTCTTACCAATAGATATTGAACCAATCAAGTAACAAAAAGGGTTCCTCGAAAGGTTCTTCATCACATTCCCATAATTCCACATTTGCAACAGTTGTTCATGTTTGAAAGAATAACTCATTTGGTTGATACAATGCATATGTCAAGTTTTTAGATACCCAAGAATCAATTGTTTGACCTATTATTAAAACTAGGCGATCTAATTAGGTGGTGGGTGCAACAATGAAGAGTTTGCTAAAGAGAAATACACAATAAAATATTTCACAATATGATTTTTGTAGGGAAGACCTTTAGATATTTCCTTACCTCCAACTTTAGAATTTTCTTACAACACATCATTTAACCACACTCTCTTTTGTGCATGGGTCAATGTTAAACCATTACTTACAATTGGATAACATTTCCCCTTTTGTGGTAACAACTATGTAATTTCCCCCTCTAAAATATTATGAGAATATCTAGGATTTTTTGTACTCATCCATGGTTGTTCAAACAAGCTGGTAGTCTTGAAGTTATTTCAATGCCATATAATGTTACTCCCTTATTGACTAGTATTTGAGGGTTGCAACATGTAGATATAACATATCAACATCCTTAAAGGATCCTCCTCTCAT
>ML779614.1:861688-878310 GCA_009831015.1 Picea engelmannii | reverse complement strand
GGGATTAATTAATTTGTGAATGTTTCATTTGTGACGAAATTTTATTTTATTTCTAAATGTTCCATTTGCTAATTTTTGCTCGATGTTTCATTTCCAAATATTTGCTAATTTGTATGTGTGAATGTTTCATTTGATAATATTTGTCAATATTCCATTAGTTCATATATTGTTTTTTCAATATTTCTTACACATACTAACATTCTTCTTGAAATTATGCTAGAGTGATGATAGTGAAAAAGGCCTTAAGAATGGCAAAGGCGTTGATCAGGGCAAAGGCCCCATTCCTAGCACTGCATCGACCGAAAACGATGAATATATAAGTGATGAAGAGATATTTGATTCTAGAGACCCCTTGCAGACAAAAGAATTGTCCCTAAGAAAGGTCAATAGGGAATTTCGGGATTTGGTCGTTGCTGGGGTGGAAATTGCTGAGGATTTCCAAAGGATAGCTGAATTACGCGTTAAGATAGAAAATTATGGGGTAAGTCATGTCATCTAACAATATCAATTTTTGGTTTTAAATTTTGTAATTTGATATATGCAATTAACACATATTTATCATTGTAGAATTTTGTGAGATCGATGAGAGGGGAAGTGAAAGGTCCTGGTAGCATCAACAGGACTGCAACAACGAACCCACATGGCCATGTAGCCACCATGCTATTTTGCACCCCAAGTGTGCCACCTGATACTGATTCTATGGCTTCTAGGGATGATGCCACACCCCCACAACACACTCCAGATCGTGTAGGTGGTGATCATGATCATGGAACTGATCACTCTTCTGTTGATTCTTACCCTAGTGCTACACATATCCAAAGCATAGGAACAACCGTGGTATCATTTTTGGTCAACCAGAACATGATTCCTCTAAAAATAGTACAACTACCAGGTATTTAATATATGTCTTTATAGAGATTCTTGTTATATAATTGTTTAAACAATCACATATCAGTGAGATTTAAATTACTAATGATGACGATGTTTTAAAGGAAACAATGTGTTCTACAATAGTTTGCATGACTATGCATTAGAAATTTTTGGGTCAACCATTCGACTACGATGGAATCGACAAGATTCCAAACTGAAAAGCCTTCTTATCTCTAGACTGGTTGGCGAGTTTGGTGACTCATTCAATAAGATGGAAGTCATAAAAAGGACTAGAAAGCATTTGAAACATGTTAGAGAGGCGTATAGGAATAAATTAGTACAGGACCCCAAGTGTGAATGCCCTTTGGTTGTCCCTGAGAGGGAGTGGAAAGAAATTATTCTTGATGCAAGAGAATTAGGGATGAAAGCACAAGGGAAGAAACCACCTGGCCCTAGAAGGTAAGAGGTGTTTTCAATTTACTATGATGGTATTTTTTTTACTTTACGAGGAAAACAATCAATATCTAACATATCTCAAAATATTTCATAGACTCCAAGACACTTTCAAGGCAACAAAGGCAAGACAAGACAAACACGGCCAACATAAATTGGGCCAAGGTGGTTACGGGATATTGAAAGCATGGGTTGTAAGTGTCTAAACATTTTACTTTTTTTTTAATCATCATCACTAAATATGTAATTCATTGCAGCTAGTGACTAATGATTTTGATATTTCTCAATGAAGAGGTATTTGTTCAATGACCAAGCCACATAAGAAGATCTAAATTTTGGGTTCACACACAGGGTTTTGATGGCTTGGTGGCGTAACGAAGAAGCTTGGGACAATCACCATGTGTCTCTTTGGAGGACATGGTAAATAAAATGAAATTAAAAACTTGTCGATTAGTTTTTACTCATTGATTACTTATAATGTAAAATATATTTTTTATTCATTTAAAATGTAAAATAATGTGTGTCTTTTCCACATTTGCAGGAGAGTAACAATGCTACCAATGCTCCTGATGTACCTGCTGAACCACATAATGACCTCCATATTGATTCAAGCACTGTTGTTGAAGGACCATTACATAGTGGTATGCGTGCATTTTAAATGTTTTTCCATTTTTCAATGAGTATTAATATTTAGTGTATATTCTGTACTAAATACTTATATTGTTTCATATGGAAGAGTGTGTAGATGCACCCGATTGAGAGCGGAGATCAAAAAGCGCAGAAACAACAATGCGACCACCAGCTAATGTTTCTACTGCACCGACTAATCCAGGTATAAAACATTGTAATTAAATATGTATTAATTAAATTTCCCTAGGAACAGTGAATAACAATATCACTTGAATTTTTTGTTGTTGTTGTAGCAGTGGATGCCCATGTGCATCCTCAACCTCCACGCCAAAATACTAGAAGTTCATCATGGCATGAGGTGTTGAGTACTGATGATGCAACACTTCAAGAAGGCCCAATAACTGTGGGGGATCAGTTAAATGATGATGATGATGACTTAATTTGTGCTTTCATGGATACCAGGGAGAAGAAGAAGAAGAAGAAGAAGAAAAATAAATGATTAGAAATTTTATTATTAATATAAATCCAATATATTTCTGGTCCAATGTAATGTATTTTGTTTTCCTAAATGTCATGAATGTTATTTTCTTTCATGTTTTTTGTTTTAGCACATGGAAATGAATGTTTTATGCTTACATTTAATGTTACCAACATTTCTAATTATAGTTGTAAAATGTAGATAGATTGGGTATGGGGAAATGAGAGTGATGTGAGAGGGAGGGAGGGGCCAAAGAGCTTCCACCTTCATGGGGTTGGTCCTGTTCAATAGAGAATAATTTATTCTCGAAACAAAGAGAAGCTCATTCATGTATTCGTCTTTAGTCATTAATTTGTAGAGGTTGTTACATCTTTAATTACTATTCTGAAATATAATTAAGTCATGTGATGAATCGCAGGATGGAGAGGAGCAACATTGGAGGCACCCCATCACTGAAAGGTATGGATCTTGTTAAGTACTGGTTTAAGGTGATATAATTACATATATGTTAGTCAATCTTAATATTAAATAATAATAATATAGGAAATGCGTTAAGAAAGTTAAATATTTCATGTTTTTTACATTTGTTTGGAGATTATTTTTGTTGAAATTATAATATTAAATTGATGAAATTGTTGTTTTTAATGTAAAAATAGTTTAAATGTCTTGAAATACATCTTTTTTCGCTAGATTATGTACAATTAACATATAATATCTGCAATTGAATCATTCTAAAATTATTATTCCATCCATAACAAGTTTAGAATACTAGATTAGTTTAAAATTTTACCTCATGTGACGTCTTTATTGCACCTCATAAATTTATTTATCACACCAGATAACTTTTCACCACACAATGACATGATTCCTAGATTTCTTAGATGAGAAATCTCAGTTGTAATTCTCCAACTTATTGTTCCACAAACGCAATCTTTCCAACCTATGGAGAATGCTCAATTTTGATGGAATAGTGCGACTTAGGAGATTGTCATCCAGTTCGAGATATATCAAGCTTTTCAGGTTGCCAATTTCGTGAGGTATCCTTCAATGTATACTGTTGTTTGATAAATATAGTAAAGTGAGGTTGCCCTAAAATTGAGGGTACGGTTCCTGTGAGATTGTTTACTCCTAGGTCAAGCATTTTCAATTTTGTGAGCATACCCAAATCTCTAGGAATGCTTCCACCCAAATGGTTCTGAGTCAAAGATAGGACTATTAGATTCGAGCACCCACCTATAGTAGCTGGAATGGGACCTTAAAATTCATTGTTATAGTAGCTGGAGGTTGGAGAAATTGGTTAATGCAGTCAAAAAGGGCAAAGTGGGAGTGCTAACAAGTTGGTTTCCATGTAAATAAATGATTTCAAGATGGGCCAATTTTCCAAGATCTTTCAACACTATTCCAATTAACCAATTTTCATTGAGAAAGAGTAGCCTGAGTTGGGAATAGTTGGTAAGAGAATCTAGTATGTTGCCTATTAGTTTATTATCCCATAGATGTAATTCCTGGAGATGGGAAAGTTTGGCACTGAACTCGGATGGAATTGGTCCACTTGGTTTGTTCTCATTCAAAACCATCCATTTGAGTAAAGTGCAATTGGAGAGTGAAGGAGGAATGGTTCCATGCAGATTGTTCTCACCTAAAACAATCTCAACCAAAGAAGAGAGTTTCCCTAAAATTGAGGGTACGATACCTGTGAGATTGTTTAATCCTAGATCAAGCATTTTCAATTTTGTGAGCATTCCCAATTCTCTAAGAATTATTCCACCCAAATGGTTCTGAGACAAAGACAGGATTGTTAGATTGGAGCACCCACCTATAGTAGCTAGAATAGGACCTTGCAATTCATTGCTATCAAGCTAGAGCTCTCTTAGGCCAACAAGGCCTCCCAACTCTGGCGGAATATGACCATGAAAATGATTGTTTGAAATATCAAGTACCTCAAGGAAAGAAACATTGGCAAGAAAAGGAGATAAAGGAGCTTGTATATTCATACCTGAGATATTGACACCAACCACTCTCTGGTTCCATGAACTACACTCAACTCCTGCCCACTTACATAAGCTGATATAGGTATTCCAATTTTGGAATTTATTGTACGGATCATATATGAATGCTTTCTTGAAAGAAAACAGATCATGTTGATCGGTATCATTGTTGGTCAATGAATGATTAACTAAAGATGACAATAAGAATTCCATGAGTATTAGTTGTATCATTAGTGTATGCATTTTGCTAGTGACAAATGCTACCCTTGAAAATGGTGTTGTCGTTTTCATGAAGGCCATTTTAGAAGATAGAATTGTGGACAGGAATGAGAGGATGAACATGAACATAATGTTGGGATGTTTTAGATCCATGAAAATGTATGGTGACGTACAAAGGAGGGAACATACAAACAAACTGTAAATCTAAAGTCAAATATGTGGCTCGAGGTAAAGTAAATATGCCTTTGTTTCAACAGTAAAGGTTTGGGGCTTACCAACAACTGTTTGAAGATAAATATGCCTTTGTTTCTGAGTTTATTCTAGTACCTTCCATTTATGATCTTGTTGGTTGCATTCATCTTTAAATTTTATTCAAGACACTTAAACAAGAAACATATATTTATTTTGCATAACTGGAGGATCATGCATATGTCACAAATCTGATATAAGGGCTTCGGAATCATCCTCACCAAATTTGGATGTGTTGAAGACAACATCATTCCTTTAGCCGCTAACATTATATAATTGTCTGCATATAAGAAGCACACACAACATCCTTGGGCAACATAAGCTTCCAAACAAAAACTCCATTTGCATTATGAAACATATAGAGGAAACACAATTCATTACCCAATTTACAAAGTGAAAACAAAAACCCAAATGAATCATCGTCATTCTCAAATACATCCAGTTGGCCTTCTCATTGGATTTAAGAAGATCCATCTTGATAACCATTGAATAAATACTCTTGGATTTGATGAAATGTAGACCTTCCAGAGCCCATAATGCTGACATCTTACATTTGATGGAATGTAGACTTATAATTGTTTTCTTAGAAACAAAAATTGGCATTTCTCTTTCTAATGGGATGATATACCTCTTATTCTCTAGAGTTGTGTGCAACGTACACTGAATAACCTTCTATCCAAACCAGAACAACAACTTGCTTCCATTTTTTTATGAAATATCACCTTCACCACATGAAGAAAATTCCTCGTTGTCTTTTGGAAAATATTCCAACATTGGTTGATGAGATTTCAATAAACCATCTCTTCTCACCATTGTAATCTCGACTTGATGTACTAGCAGATACATCCATATAATTTGAAAATAAATGGCATAGGATCTAAAAATATGCAACAAAAATCCATCAAGATCATCTTAGAATACCAATTTAAGGCCTCTGTCTACGATTTGAATCTTATAGAAGACATGGTATCTGCAACTATATAAAATTGTTCAATATTGGCAATTTGTTTGATTTCCCGACGTGGCAAAGTTAACAACCATAGAAGCATCAATGGAAATTTTAGTTCAACACTACCATAAAAACTTTGACCATGCTATCTGATGGGTTTTTTGCAAGCCTCTTTGTCACAACTCCAGAAATAAACACTTTATTCAACATACACACAAAATATCCATCCAATTCATCATAGACAAAGATAAAATAATAGAGTGCATTTCAGAGATTCCTATTGGCCAGGAACTCTCCAAATGCAACAATATTTGTCAATATTCTAACATATCTAGTAAGACTTGAAATGTACAGATAAATGGGCCATGATTTGAATCTCATATCTCTTTCCTGAGATCAAACAAATAGACCAATATAGACCTGTTAATAATTCATCAACAAACCATTCAAATTTTCAATGGAGTTTTTTTTCTCAGTCTTTTTGCTCAAACTAAACAAGACCGTATCCATTTCACTGACCATTTTCATGTGTGGCCACTTTGCAAGAAAGAATTGGACAAAATGAAAATATTGTATCATGTAATGCTCTATTATGTATTGATTGATCTGAGAGTTAATGAAGTTTAACTCTTTGTCCTAGGGTCTATTTTGCTCAGTTTGATCAATAACACAGGACTTTTGATCATTATGTTACCTTCAACAGCTGAAGGAGATTACCTACCAGGTTAAAAAAAACATTAAATTTGAGTCAATATCATTATCATCCTAATTTTAGACATTATATAAATTATGTTCCTACAAAGTTACATCGTTATTAGATAGTTTTTCACACTTAACAATAAACTTAATGATCTTGAACGAGATCCAACCTTGTAATGGAAGAATCAAGCATGTAGATTGAGGCATACCAAAAATTACCTTAACATGTTGTCACTGCCAGATTCAACTAAGATTGTAAGCCTCCTCACTGTCTTCATGAAATCTATGGATTCAATTCAAGGATAATAAAATATTTGCTTAGTTTCCTGAAAATACACATAAGAAATTATTCCTAAACTCAAGAAGAAAACACAATAGGAAAGTTTTTCTAACTAATACATAAGATTTCTCTCACATTATAGTTGCTTGTGTTTTCGATTTTCTTAGCAAAGACAACATTAACATGATATGTAGAGACATTTTGTGAATCAAAGAAAATAGATTACAATTGTTTTAGCCTTTGCCCAAGCCCTAATTTAGTAAATGGATCAGGTGTAAGTTTTGAAGTGAGATCAAATTACCTAGAAGGTTCCTCTCCAGCCTACCTCATAATGTTACCAATATCCTTGTAGATAATATGGTTTGATAGCTCTAAATATTCAATACCAAGCATTTTTTGGAACATGTCATAGAGTTGTTTATAATTGTTGAACATTGTCAGATCAAGGGTTCGACCTACTTTTTCAGTATCACTAAAGACATTACAGGGGAGAAATGTATTCTCTGATGTCTTTTCATACCCAAAAGTTTAGACCTTGTTTCTCCATACAGTGTGATAGTGCATTTATCCATGCTCTTCACTCTTTCCACTTGCCCTTCGATGTAGGTAAGGTAAGACAGCTACAAGGCATCTCCACTTGTGATTTGAGGGAACCCATGGAAAAATAACTTTGAATCATTTCCAATACCATAAAACTAGGGAGAAATACCTCTAAATTGTTTCCATTACCAGAAAATAAGGGCGAAAAAGTTCTACATCATTGCCATTACTAGATAATGGGGTCAAAAGGGAGGATCCGGTTCAAATTTTAATCTAGAAAAAATGCTATGTGTATTGAAATACTCCAACAATAGTATGGGTATCATTACTTTTACACCATATCCCATTTAATTAACTTTGGGAACCATTTTCCTAAACTTAATTTCAATTATAAAGCCATAAATATCCCCTTTAATTAACTTTAGGAACCATTTCCCTAAAGTTAATCCCACTTAATTAATTCATAAACCCTTTTTATGACTTTCCCTCATATTTTTAATTTAGAAAAGAAAAAATATGAGAGAAATTCCATATTTTTCCTATAAAACAAGGAGAGGTCTCCCCCCATTTCAATATCACTCTTTCATTCCTCATTCTCTCATTTTCCCTCATTGTGGATTTTTTCCCTAGGTTTGTCCCTTTACCAATTAAACCCTAGTTTCTTGAGGAGCACACTATTGTATCCATCCATAGCTAGAGGAAAGACCAACTACAACCACACACTCGAGGAAATCAAAGAACCCTCTAAAGGAGAGGCCAATAGAATATCAACACCTTCAAGATCTCTCCACCAGTGATATTGTGAAGTCTACCATTTGGGTAATGGATTCATTTATTCTTTGATCAAATAGTTGTTCTTGTTTTTTATTTTTTTGTTGCATTTTACTTCCATATATAGGAATAACATAGATTAGAGAATAAATTAGTTCATTGAAATATAGGGTTTTTAGTTTTCTAACTCATTTGTCTGTAATCTTGTAGCAACCACAAGGTTTGCAAAGTTTCTCGCTATGTTTGTACATTTGCACCAATAGAGTGCTGACTCCACTAGGGATATGAGCCTGAGCCAAGCTCAAGATCCTTGATTGTGGGTGTGTGGTAAATGAGTTTATTTGTTTTTTATGATTTTTTAAGGTTTTTCTGACTTCTTTTAGCTTTATTTGTTGTGTTTTCAAGTGACAAGGGTTGGAAACCACAAAGGAATCCCACAAAGTTGAGCTCCCAGGTGCAGGAGACTCCTAGAGACCATCACACTTATTGGGGTAAACAAGTGCATTGACCAATGCATAAACAAGGTCTACTTCCTTTGTTTGTCAATGTAGGAAACATGGTACCTTTCATCATGTGCCAACACACGTTTTGAGGTAACTTTCTGTAGGGGTTAAAAAATTTATTTTTTCTAGTTTTTATCGGTTTTGTGTGTCTACTAGGTTTATATTTAGGGAATGTGGATGATTAGTTAGATTTTAGTTTGTATGTTTGGATTAAAACCCTTAAAAATCCAAAGGATTGAGGAAAAAAAACCCCTATGGTTTTACTACCTTTCCTTGAAGAGTTTTTAAAAAAAAACCCAATATTGGTCACTTTAGAGACCAAACTGTTCATTGATAGTATAGCCAATTGGTCGCAAACATCAACGTGTTAGTCTCTTTAGCGACCAACCTGTTAGTTGCTAGACCAACCAAAGTGTTCGTCGCTAGTCAGTTAGTCGCTAGTGCGACTAACTGATCCTACTTCTTTTGACCTTTTTAACGAATGGTTTGGTTACTCTAGCAACTAATATTCGTCGTTCTAGGGACTCATAGTGGTTTATTGACTAAGTTTGCTAGGGTTGTTTTGGTCACTCTTGCGACTAATATTAGTCATTTGACCGACTAATATTCGTCGTTCTAGTGACTCATAATGGCTTATTGACTAAGTTTGCCAGGGTTGTTTTGGTCACTCTTGCAACTAATAATAGTCATTTGACTAACTAACATTCGTCGCTAGCCAAACTTTTCCCTATTGTGAATAGGCTTCTTTTTCTGGTCGCTAGACCGACGAAGATCCATGTGTGGTCGCTAGACTGATGAATTAATTCTGACGAAAAAAAAAATTCTTTGGGTCGCAAAAATGACTCTATGCTGACAAAAAATCATCTCTACTTCGTCGCAAAAATGTTCAAATTTAATAGTGCCAGAAAATCAGAAGAGATAATTCTAATGTATATATTGAACCAAAATGGTTCATATTTTTCATGAATTGTTGAATTAGTTAGCTTGATAAGTTTTGTTGGCTACACATTTTGCATAATTAACAACAACTAGATCATATCAAGATCAGTGCAGAGTCCAAAGGAATGGAAGAGTCACAGGGGAATTATAGTCAGCAAGATGAGAGCAGAGGGATGGAGGTCCACTTGGGCATTGAAGGAACAAACTCCAATGGAAATGGAGATGAAAGGAATGAAAACATGAATATGGTAGAGACCATTAAAAATTTGCAGAAGGATGTCCAAATCCATAAAGATAATAATGAAAGGCTTATGAAAGCCAAGGAGTAGCAGGATGACTTCAACATGAAGTTATTGGAGGTCTTGATAAGAATAGAAAATAAATTGGAAAAGGAGAGTGGCTCAAGAAAATCTGGAAGTCACAAGCCTTTGAATGAGAAAATAAGAGCAAGAAGTGTTGGAAGACACCACCACTCCCTGAGGCATTCCAATAAGAGAGCAAGAAGCAACTCAATTCCATCCCCTGTTAGAAGGCATAAGAGGTCTGGGGTGGATGATCTACGAGGAGAAATGAACAAAATCAAACCTCCTACATTTGATGGTGAGCACAAGAAGGATGAAGATGCAGAAACATGGTTGTTGGGCATGAGAAAGTATTTTCAATTGCATAATTATTCTTCTCATGCAGAGGGTAGAATTTTCATCTATCAACTCAAGGCAAAAACATCCATGTGGTGGGATCAACTTGTGCAGGTGCAACACATTAAAGAGAAAAGTGTTACCTGGAGGGAATTCAAGAAGTATTTTGAGAAGAAATAATTGACTAAAAGATATTATGACAAGAAAATGAAAGAGTTCTTTGAACTCGAGCTTGGAAGTATGACCATAGATGAATATCAAAGAAGGTTTCTAGAACTTCTGAAGCATGTCTCTTTCATCAAGGATGAGACAGTCAAAATTCAAAGGTATTTGGGTGGAGTGCCATCATTCATCAGTGAAAAAATGTAGTGTGATGATCCCAAGACATTGGAAGAGACCATAGGGCAAGCTAAATGCCTATATGATCAACAAAAGGCTTGGGAAGACAAAAATAAATTCAAGATGGATCAAAGGAAGAAAGGGACTAAGCCACCATTCTTCAGAAATAATCCACAAGGACAACCAATGCCTAAAGGACCCAAAACGATTAACGTAGGGAGTCAAAGGCCAAGGAAACCACCTATTCAATGTTGGGGTTGTAAAGGAGATCATATGTTCAGATATTGTCCTCACAGAGGTGAAAAAGGAAGGACTATTCACAATGTACAACAAGCTGAAACAGTGGTGGACATGGGCAGAAATGTACCAAGGATCTATGCAGCCTTGGACAACAAGCAAGCAAAGTATCAGTCCCACATGATTGAAGTGGAAGGTATGATCAACAACCAAACCGTTGCTATTTTAATTGATTCAGGAGCTATTCATAGTTATATAGATCCTAAGATGGTGGAAAGTTTGCAATTGCTAAGAAGAAAGCATGGAAAATATTGGTTGCTGCAGCTGGCTATAAGAGCCAAAAGAAAAGTTAATGAGATGGTTGAGTCATGCCTCATGGACATGAATGGACTGAGCACCAAGGCAAATTTAAACATCGTGCCTTTAGGTTCCTATGACTGTCTAATTGGGATGGATTGGTTGGAACAACATCATGCCCTCTTAGACTGTCATAACAAAGCATTTACTTTCTTGGATGAGGAAGGGAACCAAAGGAATGTGCATGGAATTCCCAAGGAAGTAACCCTAAGATAAATTTCAGCATTTTAGCTGAAGAAATGTTACAGAAAAGGGTGTCAAATATTTGCATCTCATATGGAAGAGACACCTAAAGATAAGGTGCCAAATTTGGAAGATTATGCAGTACTGAAAGAATTTGAAGATGTATTCCAGGAAGTACCAGGACTACCCCCAAAGAGAGACATTGATTTCTCTGTAAATATAATGCCTAGAGCAGCTCCAGTGTCAAAGACTCCTTACAAAATGAGTACACCAGAATTGAAGGAGTTGCAAATGCATCTTGAAGAACTTCTGAAGAAGGGGTATATACACCCAAGTGTGTCACCTTGGGTTGCCCCAGTCTTGTTCGTAAAGAAGAAAGATGAGACATTAATATTGTGCATTGATTTCAGACAGTTGAATAAAGTGACTATTAAGAACAAGTATCCTCTGCCAAGGATTGATGATCTCTTTGATCATTTGAAGGATGCAAAGATATTTTCAAAAATAGACCTCAGATCTTGATACCATCAAGTAAGGATTAAAGAGGAAGATATCAGCAAGACCACCTTCAGGACAACGTATGGTCATTATGAGGTCACAGTGGTGCCATTTGGGTTGTCAAATGCACCAATTGTTTTCATGTGCTTAATGAATGTTGTTTATCGAGAATATTTAGACAAGTTTGTCATTGTCTTTTTGGAAGACATCCTTGTATATTCTAAGTCAGAGGAAGAGCATGAACATCATTTGAGGATGGTGTTGCAAGTATTAAGGGAACATCATTTGTATGCCAAATTGAGCAAGTGCCCATTTTATCAGAAACAAATTCATAATTTGGGGCATATCATTTCAAAGGATGGGGTAGCAGTGGATCCTGAGAAGATAGAAGCCATTAGAGAATGGTCAGCATTAAAGAATGTGACAGAGGTGAGATCATTCATGGGTCTTACAGGATATTATAGGAGATTCATTGAAGGATTCTCAAAGATTGCACACCAAATCACTTCCTTGCAAAGAAAGGGTGTGAAGTTTCAGTGGACACTGGAATGTGAAAAGAGTTTCCAACACTTGAAACAATTATTGACAAGTGCTCCAATACTAAGGATTGCAGAGCCAAATGAAGACTTCATTGTATGCAAAGATGCATGTAATGAAGGACTCGGTGGAGTCCTCACTCAAAATGGGTTTGTTATATGTTATGAATCAAGGAAGTTGAAGGAGCATGAAAGACAATATGCCACTCATGATTTGGAGTTGGAAGCCATAGTGCATGCCTTTCAGAAATGAAGACACTACCTCATGGGGAAAAGGTTCGAGCTAAGAATAGACCACAATGGTATGAAATATTTATTTGATCAACCAAATCTAAATGCTAGGCAAAGCAGATGGTTAGAATTTCTAAGCGAATATGACTTTGATATAAAGCATATCAAGGGGGAAGAGAACAAAGTGGTTGATGCACTCAACAGAAGAGTACATGAATTGCATGCTACAACCATTAGCATGTACCAATCAGATTTGAAAGAAAAATTTATAGAAGCTGCCAAATCAGATTTGCAATACAAGGAATTAGTGGCAAAAGTACAACAAGGTATTTTGCAATAGAAAATTGAAGAATATAAGCTAGATAATGATGAAATTATCAGGTACAGGGGAAGAATTTATGTACCAAATTCTCAGAAATTGAAAAATCTGATATTGGGAGAAATGCATAATGTGCCTTATGTTGGGCTCCTAGGATATTAGAAAACTATTGCAGCTATCAAGAGCCAATATTATTGGCCAAGCATGAAGAAAGAGGTTGTTGATTTTATTTCCAGATGTTTGGAATGTCAAAAGGTAAAGGCTGAGCATAGACACCCAGCTGGTTTGCTACAACCATTACCCATTCCTGAGTGGAAATGAGAAGTTGTAACAATGGATTTCAGCACCAAACTACCTAGAACAAACAAGAAGCATGATTCTATCATGGTAGTGGTGGATAAGCTTACTAAAGCTTCCCATTTTATTCCAGTTAAGGTCAGTCACAAGGAAACGAACATTGCTGATGTTTATATGAGGGAAATTGCTAGATTACATGGCATACAAAAGACAATTATGTTTGACAGAGATCCAAGATTTACCTCAAAAATTTGGAAAGGGTTATTTAATGGATTTGGAACAAATTTGAATTTTAGTACAACCTATCACCTAGAATCAGATGGAAAAACTGAGAGGGTGAATCAAGTGATTGAAGATATGTTGAGGATGTATGTGATGGATAAACCATCTAAATGGGAAGACTACCTACAATTGGTAGAGTTTACTTACAACAATGGGTACCAAGCATCTCTAAAGATGAACCCATTTGAGGCACTTTATGGAAGAAAGTGCAACACTCCAGTAAGTTGGGATAACCCAGCAGAAAAAGTAGTGGTTGGACCAGATTTTCTTAAGGAAATGGAGGAGCAAATGATAAAAATAAAGAAAAAATTAAAGGTTGCCCAAGACAGGAAGAAAAGTTATGATGATAAAGGCAGAAATCACAGGGAATTTAATGTGGGAGACCATGTATTTTTGAAATTAAAAGCCAACAGAAGTTCTCTGAAGTTGGGAAACTATTCAAAGTTGGCAGCTCGTTATTATGGGCCATTTGAAATCCTAGAGAGGATTGGTCCAGTTGATTATATGATTGCATTTCCTGCATCTATGTCTGTTCATAATGTATTACATGTATCATTGCTAAAGAAATATATACCTGATGTTAATCATGTTATTGATTGGAATGTGATTCAGGTGGAGCAAGAAGGTGTTTTCCAAGTGCATCTGGTGCACATTCTAGACCGGAAAATCAAACAGCTACGGAATCAAACCATAGGGATTGTAAAGGTCCAATGGACCTGGTACGGTCCTAAGGACGCTACTTGGGAGCATGAGGATGCAATGCGGGCAGAATACCTGCATCTTTTTGAGGATTTTTGAAAATTTTGTTGTATATGGGTACATGATGCACTGAGGACAATGCATAAATGTAATGCAATTGTACTTAAGCTGGTGAGCTGTTTTGACATTATTTTGTAATTCACCTTTCATGGCATAGTGTGGGTAGGTACTGTGTAGTAAATTGATGTAGTGTGCACATTCCCGGACACCACGCATAGTAACTAAAGTGCACGTAATATTGAGGTTAGTGAGCCTTTGTGTATATGATATGTGTTATAGGCTAGCGAGACAGTTATTATAAGATGGGATGCTTATGTTTTGGAATTAGGCCAGAGCGCCTAGATGTTAAAGGTCAATGCGCCTATTTTGTATATACCTCATGATTAATATAAAATACATCGTTGCGTGCAGACTGACCATGATAATAGAGATGGGGGACTAAAATCCACCAGTTAGGGAAAGGGAGGGCCAAAATTTAAGGGAAAGGGCTAAGCTAGAGAGCTTAAGCCAAAAAGGAATATTATATTAATATTTCTTAAAACATAAAGTATGGATAATTATTTTATCCTAAGTTCTAAAGTTGGGGACAAGTGGACCAAGGTAGCTTCCAACATGACAAGTGTCAAGTTGGGGACATGCATACATATCATTGGGACTTAGTTCATTTCGACACGACTTCCATCATTATGGGCATCATTAAGACATTACTAAAGAGTCATTAATTCAGGTAGGATTCCATGACCATTTCACTCATGTAGTCAATTATTCTTCATACCTTCATGTCACTGTATCTGAACTTGTTTCCACAATCATATCTGTTTGTGTATCCGGTTAGCGTGGGGGTGAGATTGAAGAAGCGGGTTGTTAGGCCCATGGGATATTGAAGAAGCTAGTTGTCAGGCCCGTGGGAGATTGAAGAGGCAAGTTGTTAGGCCTGTGGAAAATTCTCTGGGTGAGAGAATTGTTGGGAATTGATTTCCTGGAGGTGATAAACTGCAGCTACAATGCTCCGAGACTTCTTGTCCAGCCTGTTGGTGAAGCCCAGAAAGGAAGTGGGGTAGCCAAAGGACTGTTGAGTAGATAAGGGGCACACTTCCTAGGTGGGATAGGCATGTGAGGAATGAGGGACTGTATGTTGTTAGTTGAATAGGCACCGTGATAGAGTCTTTGTTGTTGTCTATGAGCCTATAACCTGGTTAAGAATTCCTTTACCTAGGTGGAGTTTAGTCCTAGCTCGGGGGTGACTCACTGTTGAGAGTGATGAATAGTGTGGTCTAAGGCTGGGAGATTTGTGGAAGGTATGCATGCAGTTGGTGATATTATTCCAAAGATAAGTTTCAATTGTGTGATGAATTTACATGTTGCATTGTTATTTACATGCTTATTTTATGGGTGTATCATATGTATGATTATGACTATCTGTATGTTTATGGGTATTTCCTATATATGTTGTATGTATATGTTTACTATTATTTCGGTATGAATCTTTGCACTTACGCAATGTAATTGTCTTTTACATTTTATATAAATCTTTTGTAAGAGTGTTGTGTGCAAATGTTTTAATTGCATGCAGTTGGGTAAAAATTTAGGTGGCATAGCTCAATTGAATGCTGATTATGTTACAGTATGTTCCGTAGTGAGAGAAAGAAATTTTTCTCTCGTGTAGCATGGCCCGACCATGGGTGGTCAGGGACGTTACAGTTGGTGTCCCTTTGATGGCTACATTGTACATTCCTTGGTTGAATGTGGGAATACCAGTTTGGTTGGGTACCATTCCAAATTTCCTTAATTCTCTTGACGCTTCTCAATTAATCACCTTATGTTATGGGCATCATGTTGATGTTTCTTCATCAACAAAGTCTTCTCCTCCTCCTTCTGCCTTCTATAGTGAAAGTATAGCTAATAGTAACCGGAAATCTAAACGAAATAGGAAGAGGAAGAATAAGAAGAATAAATCACCAACCTCTATGATTCATGTTGGAGATAGGTCCTCAACCTCTACAAGTCATGTTCAAGACCAACACCCTGCCTTTGCAAGTCATGCTAGGGGAAAAATTCCAGTCACTTCTAGTCATACTGGTGACAGGAGATTGTTGTTGGGTATTTTACCCTACGGACTAATAAGCTAGGGTTCTAAGCCTATATGCAGATCATGACCCTTCAGTTTTAACCTTTAACCTTCTACCCAAAATCTCAACCCCTTTTCTCAGACAAGCACAGGAAGAATGAACTAACCTTGTTTTCCGAAGGTTGAAGTAGATCCTCCGTTGAGTTGTTGTCTCCTTGCTATTGCTACTCCTTCCACAAAGCTTTCCTGCAAATAAGACAAGAACATATATGCATGCTACTGATCTACTAGGGGGTTAGGAATAAAACAT
>ML779614.1:808874-851084 GCA_009831015.1 Picea engelmannii | reverse complement strand
TAGGGGGTTAGGAATAAAACATAAATCATATAATGAAGATAAGATTCGAGGACAAGAAACCAATCACTACTAGTCATGCTAGGGTCCTTGATTCTGTTGAGAAGCCTAGATGAATAGCATGTCAGCCTAAGTTCCATTGTAATCTTTGCAAAGGATATTACCTTACTCATTTATGCCCTGGCCTTCCAAAGGCACGACGATTTTGGTCCATGTCTGCAAGCTCTTTTGATTATGAGTCTTCTGAGGTTTCCTCATAGTCTATTCGGCCTTTGGTTGATGAAGTGGTTGTGCTGATGCAATATTCGACCGACCCCACTCCTCTTTTGGGGGGTGATGCACCTTCAGACCATGTTGTCTTGAAGTCTATTCAGACAGTGGTTGAGAAATTGGTCACACCAATGTGATCTTCGGTTGATCCCGCTCTTCCCTTGGACAATGTCGATTCTACCAAAGTGATCGTGCCAATGCAATATTTGGTTGATCCCACTCTTCTCTTGGATAGTGTCGAGTCTACCAAAGTGATCACTTCGATGAAATATTTGGATGATCCCACTCTTTTGAAGTGGAGTGATGTCTTTATTGACTATGTTCTTATCATTTCCAATTCAGTACTTTCAGAGCAAGGGGGAATTCCGCTCACTTCGAGCACACCCCCTCCAAGTCCTAGGATGGTTTCCTTTGATTGGAATGACCTTGTTGAGCCTCGTCTTCCTTCTTCTTCACCCTTTCAAATAAGGGTTGAATTTAATTAAAAAAACATTTACCGATGTATTGTGGATGAAGGAGCCTCCGCAAGTATTTTATCCTCCTTAACTTGGAAAGATTTGGGTTCTCCCAAGATTGTCTCTACTTCGCTTGAGCTGTTGGATTTTGACAGACATCCTAGTGAATATTTGGGGATTCTTCCTTAGTTACCCATCTCGTTAGGTGGAAAGACTGTCCTTGTCTATGTTATAGTGGTTCAAGGCTCGTTAGATTTCAATATGCTTCTCGGGCATGATTATGTATATGCTATGAATGTTGTGGTGTCTATGCTCTTTTGGGGGATGAATTTCCCTCACAATGGAAGCATTGTCACTATCGACCAGTTGTAATCTGATAATCACCATCCTAATTCAATGTTAGTTCAGACCGCCCCTTTATATGTTCCTAGTGTTTGTGTAGACTCTACACCACCACGAATAAATTATGTGGCATCTTATCCTCAATTTTCAATCGCTTCTGAGAAGGAACCTATGCAATCATGTTTTCCTTCTCAAGACATGATCTCAACAATTGATCAGTTTTGTTATCCAATGGGGGCATGGGAGCCCTTGCTTCCCCCTCTTGGTCTGAGTGGTCTTGAGTCTGATCTTGATGTTTGTAGATCCTCAAGCCCTCATGCTTGTGATTATTCATTGATAGAATCTACCAACCCTAACAAAAACCTCCATCATCATATGAAATATGGTAAGTTTGCTTCTCCCTTTGGGACTATCGATCCTCCTCGTTCACATTATTTCTTGGATATTGAATTGTTTTCGGATAAGGCTATCCTTGAAGCCATGAATATGATTTCTATACCGTGGGAAGATTCACACCGTGGTTTTTGTTTTCTCCCCTTTTGGGAAACTTTCCAGGTTGACTACCGAAGATACTCTTGGTCAGAGCCTAGAAATGGGCTCTACTTGAACTAGTAATATGCATGAGCCATAAGGTTGTACAGTGCCTTGTACCATATTGTACAGTCCAGGTTTGTTGTTTTCATGTTTTGTATTCAATAAAACCTCTTATTTTGTGAAGTTTTTATCTATATTGGATTTATTAACTTCTGAATGAGTGTTATTGGCCTTATATGCAAGATCTTGGAGACATTTTTCTTTGAAATTTGTTCATCGTATCGATACGTTCTTACAGGTATTGACCTCAAAATTGGCATATAGGTTATATTTTTCCCTACTTTCATTTTTGTATTATCTGTTTCCTGGTTCATTTGGCCTTAGGATCGACCCCACTGAATTGCGACACTAATCTTCTATGTTGATCAATGTGTCGTAATTTATGTGGTAGAGCCTTACTTCCATGGGCATTCTAGTTAGAGCCTTGTTTTCCTTTTGGTGCCCATGCCAAAGTACTTCATAGGAATGAGAGTCCTTTTAGTCCCGCCATGACTATGTGTCGAAGCCTCATTATTCTTCATCCTTTTTTGGCCCTTACCTGAGGGACTCCCTAAGAGCATGGTTTGTTGTCTTTCAAGGTCACTTAAACTTTGAAAGAAACATCTAACAAGATTTTTATTTTTTTTCGGTCTTGTTTGGATTACTTAAGAAAAGAAGCCCCTCGGGAGTCTTCTTTAAGCCCTTTTCAGACTCTCTAAAATTGAAAATATTGTTGAGTGATCTTGTTTCCTTTCATGCTCGTCAAACTAAAATTTGAAGGAACATTTGTCTGGCATTAATTTATCCCTTTTTCAGTCTGGATGGTTAATTTATGAATAAAGGTATGCCTTAGGAGCTTTGGTTCACTAGGAGAGTATTCTCAAGCGTAAGTTTAACCATTTTTCGGGATTGAGGGACTAAATTTTCGAAAAGGCACCATTCTCCCTAGTTTTGGTTTATCTCTTTTTTGGGCCTTGGAGATTATCTATGAAAAAGGAACCCCCTCAGAGTCCATAGTTAAGCTCTTTTCAGACTCCCTAAATATGAAAATATCGTCGAGTGACCTTGTTCCTTTCACACTCATTAATTGGTCAAGAAGGAATATCTATTTGGCATAAGTTTAACCCTTTTTCCAACTAATAGATTATCCAGGAAAAAGGTACGCCTTGGGAGACATGTCTAGTTGGGAGAGTTCTCCTAAGTTATATTTTATAATTTTTCAGGCTAAGGGTAATAAACTTAGAAAAAGGTTGTCAGTCCATAGTTAAGCTCTTTTTAGACTCCTTAAAATTGAAAATATAGCCGAGTGATATTGTCTTTGTTACACTCATTAAAATGGTTTTGAAGAGATGTCCTTTCGGTATAAGTTTAACAATTTTTCGAACTGACTGGACTAATTACAAAAAAGGAACTCTTTGGAGTCTTCTTTTAGTGTTTTTCAGACTCTTTAAATGTGAAAAACCACCGATCTTACCTTCTCTGATATCGTAAAACTTTACATGGAAGGAGTCTTGTTGTATCATCCTTAATCGCATCCCATGTCTCATCCTTGCATCTTTGGCCTAATGTCGGCTTCATATTGCTATTAACTGAACCTTTAAAGCATTCCTTAAATCAAAGCCTTGTAGCACTTATGTCCTTGCAATCTGACACTTTGACCCATGGAGGAATTTTCTCGAGTGTCCTCATCCTGCACATGTCTCCTTGCACTGAGCATTAGTATGTTTCATGTGCTTGGAACTAGTTTTCTTTCCCACAACACTTGTTACTCCTTTGTAACATAGCATTCTTTTATTCTTTTTCAAGCTCATTAAAAATTTGAATAAGACAAAAAAAAATCAAATATTCCAAAAAGAGTGGACGGGATATACATTCTCCTTTATCGACAACAAGATAGTCTCCCTTGCAATAATCACATCCTTTTGTTTGTTTTCCAAGCATTAGGATCTAGTATGACCTTGGGAAGTTGTTCGCATTACATATAATTGTGTCCTCCTCCATTTGGTTACTCTTCCAAACATATGGAGAGTTTTTGGTGCCTCCTGCATCATAGAGTTATGCCATTAATATGTTTCCTAAGTCTCATTATTTTGTCGTACTTTTGTCCAAGGGATGTTTTATCCAACTTGAGTCATCCATTCTGTAGTTGATCTCTTGACTTTCATGAGTCATCCATCCCGAGAGTCCAACCAAGCTCGGATTCAAAATCAATGAAGTTTTGTTCCTAATGATTAAGATCCTCCACTCTTTCCCTGACGACATGTCGAATACCTCAGAGTAGTGAGTTTTAAACTCCTATTGTACTCCTACCTAAGCTTTGAAGATCATGAAGTTGTTTCTCAGGCTATGAAGTCCTCATCTCCAACCACATGCATTGATGCTTCTTTAATATGCATATCATATTGTACTCGTATATGTTCAGATGATCTTGAGATGTAGAACTGTTGTGTATTGTTTGTGGATACACTTTATATAGACATTCATATTTTTCTCGTAGTCATATATGACATGGATCTGCAGTGTACATGATTGGAAGTCATGCTTAGTTCATCTAGAGCATGGGTATGCCCAACTCAAAGAGATTATCATTATTTTACATATGACACACTCACGAACAGTCATCTCGGGCTCACTCAACTCCGTGCAAAGATATTGTGTAAAGATATTGTAATGTATTTCATCCATCTGTTTCTCTTCTGACCTCACACATTAGGGGGCATATGTTATAGTCCAAAATGCCATATCTGTGCATACAAGACATTGGCCCATCCATTTGGATACTTTTCCAAAAATACTACTAAAGCTTCATTCTAAAAAATCATTTTTTGGATAGTGTACATGCCCTGTTGTACTAATAGCCTATGTACACATGCGTGTTGCATGCTAGTTAGTCCCCATACATGCTTGTGTTGCATGCTAGTTATCCCGCATTTACCTCCAAAGGTTGCAAAAATATATAAAATTGCGTGAAATTCGATGAAGTTTACGGGATATGGAGGGTTTCCTAACCATTTCACCCCTTGTATCCCATCTCCAAACCGAATAACCATCATTTTCTCATACAAAAAGAGGTCTTGGGGAGTCATTTATGAACATAAGCAAGAGAATAAGAAAACTCTTCCAAAACCCCTTCCCTTTTTTAGCCAAATATATGCATCCCATTCTAAGTTTTGTCCTCAGCCTTCCCCTCCATCCTTTCTCCTTATGCAACCATTCATCCTTCCCTTGGTGATATGTTGGTTGCGAGAAGATAATGTGGGATTGATGCACTTGGATCCATGACATAGGAGCTCAGACTTGGTTCATGGAGCGGTTGCCAACAAAGGTTGTAATCCTTTTTATCTTGAAATTGAATAAAAGAGTTTATCCTTGTCCCAAAACCCTATGTTTACATGTTTTTGTTGATTTGAGCATGTATATCTATGTTTAGACTTTTAAGGTGATCATTAGATATTGTATGTGTTTTTTCATTGTATTCCTAACCCCTTGCAGGTCAACTTTGGGAGGATATTTGAGATCTAAGAGGCGACAACAAAAGAAATAGGTCTACACCAACCACAAGGAATGAAGGTGCACTCATTAACTCTCTCTTTCCTTTCTCTTTTATCACTTAATTTAGATGGTTTTGGGGTAGATTAAGGGTAGATCAGTCTTTTAAGGGATTTATCTCTCTTCCATTACCTTAGCCCATTTTAGGGGGATTTTCCCCGTAGCAATTACCTCTCCAAAATTTTAAAAGGGCGTATTTGGGCTTTATACCTCCATATCTGACTGAAATGGACGTATCTTGGGAAAACGAAAATCTTCTTGAGTGAAATGAAAATAATTCCTGACTGAAACGAGCACTCCAAACATAATGGAATAGTCCTCTCAACCTATAAATATACGAAAATGGAAAAAACCAAAGATGAGGCAACACGGCTTCACGATCCCGATCTACAATGGGAACATGTCTTCAAATGCGCTATGATACCATGTTCAACAAAATGTATATTCCAATAGAGGATGAACACCTTCATTAACCACTCAGAAAACCAGATCAAAGATCAATATACTGATGTTTTGACATGGTAAAACCCATATGGGGAAATATCCACGGCCCTAGACAACTTGGCCACTTGGAGAAATTTATTAATGCAAAAGAAAAATATTACATAGATATTTACAAGAGATTTTCCCATAATCTATCATCGAAAAATGACCCTTCATGCTCTTTAAATAGAGATCATGGATCAATCGGGTGTTAATCCATGGATCAATGTAGTTGTTAAGATCGAGGAGAATATGAACATCCAGATCACTCTATGTTGGGAACATATCGTGACCGTCGAATTTCCTAACTACAAATGCATACTAATGCATACTAAAGAAACAAATATTTACCTAATGACAGATTATACCAAGTTGATCTTAACTAACTCCTAAGTGTCTAAATATCCTAACATCTAACACACTCTTGGATATTCAATTCATATAGTGGACCCTTTTATTTAGCAATATCTCTTGTCTACATTTTTCCATTTAATTGAATTTTTTGGATGTGTACTTGAAGAAATTTTCATTTTTTCCTAGAAGATAGGATAAACCTATCTCCACCGTGCATTGCCATTATCTCCAATCCTAAGTCTTTAAGGTCAAAAGCAATTTCTTGAGAAGAATTTATGCCTCATCAACATTGTCATGGTGCATTCTATGGTCCATGTTTACAAATAATACCTTTAGATGAGTTTCCATCTCCCTACCACCTGGAAGAATTCTTCCAACATCTATACTTGAATGCACATGCCATACACCAAACATCAATCTTCCATGGCCAAACTCAATATAGATATTTTTCCACTTTGGAGCAGGTTTAATATAGAGAGAAAGATAAGTTTTTATCACTTTTCAATTTGTAAGTGCATTTATAAGATAAAATAACAAAAGATTGAAAGCCATTTTCTTTAGCCTTCCATTTTTCATATTCAACCAACATTTCCTCCTCAAACTCTCACCTCACCAATGCTCCATTTTTCCATATTTGTAAGAATTCTAACAAGAGGCATTAAAAAATCTACAAAACTTTGAACTCTTAGATCCCAAAGGTCGTGAATGATATAATTAGGAACCATATAGAGATTATAAATGCCAGCCACAAATCATTATCAACTGGAAGAATTATATGTGCAATATGTACTTCGAAGAGTCCACCTATCTAGATTTCACACAATAAAATTAACCACTATACCAATTTTTTTTTGAGAACTAATGCTAGCAATATAGAGGTGGACACCATGGAGCACTTTTGCGTATAATAACCTTTACAGATCCCTACCCTCTCATATGCCTTTTTTCCGATAGAAATTACTCGATTTATATTAGAAATATAAATCATTTACAATCACTGTATCCAGTCTAGCTCAAACAGCCATTACAATTCGTCCCGGAGACCCAGCCGGATTTGAACTCAAGACCTCCTCCCAACACTTGGAGAAAGGTGCTTGTCTTGCCAGTCGGCATTCGATCCCAACATTGTTAATTACCTTTGTTTGGAAAATGGGTATTTCTAGAGAAAACATAGCTCAAACCTTGAGCCTATATGCCACGCGTTTAATCCGTCCATCCGCACGTCCTACAATTTGACCACTATCATTGATTATGGGAGGTTAAAGTACGCGTGTTTTAATCAAATCCCAACGTTTTGTAACTGGAAACCACTTCATTGACATATGGTAATTTCTGATGGGTTACGACACTTTAAAATTCATTCATAAATCCGGCTTCAAAAATTTGTAACCAATTTTCAAGTATCACACAATTTTAATTTTGAAATATTTTTGCTACCGTGCCTTTATAGTAAAACTTTAATACAAGTCCATAATGCATTCAAGGATTGACTTTAGCTTGGTATAAACTCTTTCACGATAATACTTGCCTTCAGATTTTTGGATCTCATACGTTATTTAATATGAAAAAAATATGGGATGTGGTGGAGAGGTTTCATACTATACTCTTAGGGAAAACTATTGTATATTTGGATAAAAGAACAAATTGTAAGGTTGACGTTATAGTGGTAATCGTGTAGCAAGCTCGGATAATAAGCGCAAGGATGAGAAGGTGGTCACTAAACAAATTTTGATAACCAAATTTAATGAAATATGAAGGTATGATTGGATGCAAAAGTAATTTGAGATGACAATGAGAGCACCATATTTGACATCTTGTGTAATTGTGTTAATTTTTCCAAAGCATTTTTTATAATGTCTTCACTTCAAATCCACTCTTCAATGTGCAATTTTAAGCAAGTGTATTTGAAGTTATAACACTATCAACAATCACATTGTTGCTATCTTATAGTCTCATTGACACTTGGTAGGTTTCTTTGTTGTTCTCATCCACCTCGTATGTTTTTTCTTCTGCAAGGTGCTACAAGGCACTGAAGATATTCACTACCCCCTAGTCATCAGCTTGATCTACAATTGAAAAAAAAGCATAGCCTTTATCACTAAATTTCGAAGGGTTTCAACTATAAATTATCATTTAGGTACCCTATCAAAGGAACAAATTTTTTCACGTATCCTTTGGTGATCCAAGTGGATATTGGTGGTCACCCACCTCTTCCATTGACTCATTATGATTCTCCATCTTGGCCACTTTTGTTATGCTTTTTGGGTCCTAAACTTTTGGGACCGTTTTGAGGCCCTAAACAATGTTTTTTGGTCATTTGGGGGCATGCGGTAGTCATGGAATATCTAGTTCTTACCAATAATTGTACTTCTCGGTTAGATATTTTCAATGAGCTACTGAACACCCCAAACAAATATTACATGTAAAAGTTGTGCCCCCAGAAAGTTGACACATAAACTAACCACCTCGGGGCCCGCAAACCTTTTGGCACTTTACCTCCTAGGGTTAGGGTTTTCAACCTTTAGGGTTCTTTCTTTACATTAAAAGTCCATTCTTGTAACCCATTGTATTATATTTTGGTGAACAAGCATGGTTGACACCTTTTTCTCTTTAGAGATAAGCTACCACCATTCTAGCCAGTTTGTGTTCTACACTATTCTATTATTTTATTTACTAATAGAAGTTGGATTTTGTTGTATTGTTGTACTCTTTGTTATATTTTTGTGTGTGTTTCATTTCATTCTCAATGATCTAGATTAGTGGTATCAGAGAAATCTTCTCCTTGTTATTTCTTGGTGCATGTCCCCGATGAGATCAAGGTATAGAGAGTTGGATCTCAAGATAGTTTCACTTAGGGATGACCACTCTCACTAGCCCAAGAAACCTCCCATGTCAGAAGAAAAGAGAGATGATAGAGAAATAGATCCTTTATATATGTTTATCAAGGAATATCTCATGCAACAATGGAACGAGATGATGGACAACTTAACCCAGATCCTTCAATGATTGTTAATGGTAGGTGAGACACCTTTCAAAAGAAACCATTCTGGAGGTGTGACACCCTTCAAGGTACAAGTTAACTTTGATATCCCTTTATTTGAAGGTTAGATAGATGTAGATGCTTTGGAGAAATGGATGAATCTGTTAAAGGGGTATTGCTTTGTTCAAAAATATTCTAACACTGAAAAAGATCACCTTCACTCTCCTTAAATCCCTTCCCCATGGAAAATATTGGTGGGAATGTTACTAGGAGAGACATAATGAAGAAAAGTCTATGATATTTGGGATAGGACCCACTTGGGAGGCCTTTGTTTATTCCTTCAAGGAGAAATTATGCTCTGTTGGAAACTATGATGACCAATACATGAGATAGATGGCTCTGTGTCAGGAAAGAAACTAGATGGTACCAAAGTACAACAACATATTCCATACCTTGCACTAAAAACTAGGTATCAAAGACTTTGAGAGGCACTTGGTTCTGAAGTACTATAGTGGCCTACACAAGTACATCAAGAAAATGTGGATTTCTTGGCCATCATTTCACTAGGAATTGATTATCGATACACTGTCAAAATCAAGAAGAAATTTAAGCAGTGGAATAGGAAGGAGGTTGGGTTTGAAAATATGCAACAATAGAAGCATGATAGATGAGACCCCGACTCACAAAAAAGGGATAGAGCAAGGAAGGCCAACTTCAAGACAACCAATCGAAGACATAGGTAAAGAAGGATAATGGGAAGTTGAAAAAGGATACTAGAAAGTGGTGTGAGTTACACAAGATCCCCTCACACAACACTAATGAATGCCACTTCAAACATTCATTGTTGGTTGAGCTTAAATAAAAAGAGTTGGACCCTAACTCGGACTCTGATTCAGAACAAGATAATAGAAAGTGGATTATCGATGCAAAACCCATTGCTACCATCAAAATCGCTAGGATCCAACCAGATGAATAAGAGGAGCTTGAGGAAGGGGAGTGCCTCTTCCATTCACAGATGTGGGTGAAGGGGACCCAACTGCATTTCATTGTTGACATCAGGAGCCAAAAGAACCTAATCTCATTCGAGGTCATCAAGAGATTGAATTTTTTGACAATGCCACACACTCAACCATACACCATTGGTTGGTTGAGCAAGGGATGAGACCTTTGCGTCGGCCAATAGTGTCTCTTGTCCTACGACATCGATCCCTTCAAAGATGAGGTATTGTGTGATGTTGGCACACTTGAAGTTTTTGATGTTCTTTTAGGACAACCTTATATGTGGAAAAAGCATGTTGTTTACGAGTCCCAACCTTGTAGTGTCATTATTACTTTGGGAAGTCATCCCTACAGGGTACCAAAGGTAGTTCCAATTACTGCAACTTCATTGATCTCGACTAAACAATGTTAAAAGGTAATCTCTCAGACTATGAAGTTGTAACACCCTGTTTCCCCCAATTTGTAAATATAACTTTATTGGCTAGGAACTATGGAAAACTCAAAGTTGTGAATATTTGATTTGATGGACCATTGTATAAAGGTAGATGAATGTAAATTATGTTATTTTAATAGATAATGGAAACATGTTGCATGACTGTTGGAAAGGGGATGTCTTGAGAGAGACTACGATTGCTAATGAAAAGGTGGTGGAGGGGACCCAGAATGGTTGCGTTAACCTCCACCGAACCAGTACTATGTTGTATTTAATTTCTCAAGATCATAACAACCCTCTTACCCAAAATGAATTACAGTCAAGTTGGTAGGTGGGAAGACCTCCTCAAGAGTTAATGAGGGGATGGGACAAACCGCCTTTCTGTAAGGCTTCCAGACTTGACCACGAACTGGAAAATTCAAGCCATGTGCAATCTTGCTGGGGAAGGCAAGAAAGGAAGTGTGGTGTGGGCAGAGAGGACCTACAAAGAATGCAGAGACGAGAGCGGAAAATATCCGTTCTGAGGAAGGATTGGAAAGCGAAAAGTGAGTTCTGATCACAGGGGATAGAGACTGAGTCAGGAGAAGGAGAGTAACCTTCTTCCTCATCTATTCCTGTATAGGAAGAAGGAGAGTAACTTTAGACCCTAACTTCTTTTGAGTTGGACATAAGAGATTGAATCTCAAAGCATCGTGGCCTAAGCTCGGGGGCGGCCAATGATAAATCCATTGGGAGTGACTGAGCCTATGGTTGGGGGAAACAAGCACCCCTCTCAGCAGTCACATCACACCTTATGGTTCGGATAAGTGTTTCTTTCATGCTTTGTGCTTCAATTGGAAATAATGGGTGCATGCTTATATTTATGTGCCTATAAATGTTTTTTTGTATTGAATGATTAAGTTAAGAGTATGCATTCATCCCTTGAAACTTATACATCTGCTTGATTTTCCCTTATGCTCTAGTTTAATTCCTCAAGAACACCCTCCCCATAGGATTTCATCACTATCATAGAGTTGAGTGAGTAATTCCCTGATTATGGAGGTTGAACCCCGCAATCACTATGAGGACGGAGTCTATTAAGCTCAGGAGAGGTAGTGCAGGTATGCACCGAGTCTCTGCAAGGTGGGTAGAGACTGAGACCATCTTAAGTTCTAGAGTTGAGTAATGAACATAAGGGGTGTGTGGAAGAATCCTTCCAAGCCTTATGTTCAAGAGAAAGGACGCAAAACTCTTAAGCCTTTCAGAACTAATAAAGCTCAGGAAGAATAACAAAGATTCAAATATCGAAATGAAATTCCCTTTCGTTTGGGAGATGAATGGACGAGACCCATTCGGGAGGACCCAAGGTATTTCATTCTATTAGAGTTGAAGAAGGAGCGCAAGCATTAACGCCTCGACTTCTTCAGTCTTCACAAACTCGAAGAATGTTGGTAATCATCGTGAAGGGGACAGAAACTTCCAAAACCCGAAGTAGTGAGGTGACCTGGACTGTAGATCCAAGGATCTATCAAGAGCCTCCTTGACCGTCAGATTAGCGAGATCGGAGATTTGCACGTTGGCATGACTAAACTTCTGAAACCTGAAGTAGCGAGGTGACCTAGACCGTAGATCGAAGGATATATCGGGACCCTCCTTGACCATCATATTGTCAAGTGTTAGCACTGGAAGTCACCCTTCAGATTGCAGGAAAGACAAGACCGATACCCATCAGAGTTTTATGTCACAAGTTGGTTATAAAAGGGTCAAATGGGTGCAGTCTCAAGAAAATGTTGTCTTAACTCAAGAAACTGGACTGATATGCACAACTAGCTGAGGTCTTAGTTTAACTTCAATTAGTAAGTTGTAGCAAGGATGAGTAGAAGGAAGACTTTGGTGAGAAAATGTAGAGGTCTATCGAGGACATCAAGTCTTTTAGTAGCCTAAGGAGGAATAATTTAAAGGAAAGAACTTCTTGAATTTAAATCTGAAAGAAACTGAAAGGAATCATAAAAATAGTATAATCAAACTTTCATCATAATGCAGTCACAATAATTCAAGTGAATCAGTCAATCATGAACTCTTTCAACATCAGAGGGAAACAAGAGGGAGTGAGAAAGCTGACTATCATTAGACAAGAAGTCTCAAATGCATATACATAACTAGAGAACCAAAATGTTCATTAAAACTTTACAATCCGGGAGCTTTGCTCTACCCTCAACCTTAACAAAATATCAAAACTGGGTATTTATACACAAAACAACCCGCAACACCAAGAGTGTGACCTGGCTACTTCATTCAAAGCTTCGCGTATGCACCTTCTTCTGCCAATCTGCACTTACATTCTTTTGTCAGACGCAATCTCAGATCAGCATGGGCTTTGCAGGAAAATTCATTTGATAGGGGGACCTTGGTTGACAGTCTGCATCCATGGCCAACATTTCCATGCCTTCCATTTATGGGTTGAAACGAGGTTTCAACTACCTCCCCTATTTCCATTAACTAACTGCATCAGGATCTAGATGGAGCCCTGACACCCATGAATGTTGTAGGTGAACTCATGACTCCTTCGAGTCAATTTTGGCACCTCGAGGCTACGTAGATCTTTCTCTCTGACCAACTCAGGCGCTTCAGCCTTTTGCGCAACTCCACTCCATTGCCCCACATGAATGTGGGGTGTGACCTCGTGCTTACCCATATGAGATCTCGGGATTTCACATTTTGGGAGTTCTCACTCCCCTTGTTTTCAAATATCTCGATGCTCATTTCCACAAAATGGCCCATCTAGATCAATGGTTGGATTTTCCTTGAATTCAATGGCCATGATCATCTCTTCGAACAACTTTGGCCACCCATCGCCATCCAAGTGCTTACCTTTCTTTGGCCCCTCTTTCCATATGACCATGGGCTCTGATCACTGGCCAACTCTCGAGCATGTCGTGATTTCACGTTTTTGAAGTTCATGATGCGCCCCATGCTCAAACCTCCAAGTCGCTAAGTCACGATAGCTTGGATCAGGTGACACATGTCCCCTTGCAATGGACGACCCAGATTTGATCTTCACTTGCATGCCTAGACATGGATTTTGACTATCCTGATCTCTCTTTTTATCAATGGTTGTGATCTTTTCTCTATTTATCATTTCCCGAGTTCTAAAGACTCTTCTCCTTGACCGCTCCATCTCATGAAACCACAAAATGATAATCTTGTGCCACGCATCCTTCCCAAGATTGACGGCTAAGATGGCATCGCAATTTCAAAACTCTACTTGATGCTATACTTCGTGTAAATTTATGATCCCGATCACCTGATGGTCGTTGATTCGATCTTTCTGATGGATCTCTGTTGTTGGAAATTGATATGCTCACCCACTTGATTTCATTTCATTTCAGACTGCTTCAAGTGTTTTGCTTGGTGGTCACGACTGTGGCCTGTGTTGATCACTTGAATGACTGGCTAAGGGCTCGGGGAAACAAAAAGATCAACATTGGAGGAAAAAAAAAGAGAGAGAGAGATCAACTTAGGGAAAATAGAAAGGCTTGGGGCCAATACTTCTCAAGAAAGCTAACAGGGAAAAATAGGTTGATCAGACAAATGGAGGCAAACAAAATAAAAAATACGAGCTGAGAGGAAAAATTTACGATCGGATCTACAAAAGGAGGAGAGATAGGAAAAAATACATACTTAGGTAGAAACCAAAAACCCTTAAGGTCTTCATAAGTTTATGTGATAACAGTGAGATCGGAGATTCACACGTTGGCGTAACTAAACTTCTAAAACCTGAAGTTGCGATGGGATCTGGATCACTGGATCAAGGAAGGTCATGGACCGTTGATCTAATTTGAGCATATTAATGCAAGGAGTACGTGGGAATTCAAAATTCCCTAAGGACCAAGCTCAGATGAGACAAACACTTTTCAGAAGTGCAGATGAGGTCCAAGAGACGAACTTGTTTCAAGTTCGTAAGATCAGGAGGAGATCATATCTGGGCCGTCAGATCTAAGCGAGAGGACTAACAACCGTTGGATCCCAAGGAAAGTGCACGAGGTCTAAACCCATCAAAATTGCATAGAAGAGTGAACTTTGTGAAGTCTCAAAGTTATGAAATCATCATAACCAACCATCGTTAGGGATGATAGGTGGAAGCATATCTGAGAGTTCGAGAACTTGGACATCGGAAGAACTGGGGAAGAATATTCTAAACTTTGCAAAGGCTGAGGTGTGAGGTGACTCTAGCTATTGGATTTAGAGGACACGTGATAGAGATTCACATACTTTGGAGAGAGGACCTGTGTAGAAGTCAGGGGGAGAATACCTGATCAAAATCTGGACTAGGGATCAAATTTTAGCTCAAAAATCAACGTTTTTAGAATTGCCTCAAAATGAATGAGAGAGTAGCCCTCGTCATCACGAACCCAATGCAACTCGTTTGGGTTCAAACAAACGTCGGGAGCGAGAGATATCGTGATCTGTTCAAATCGTCAAACAGGGAAAAAAATGGACGCTGACTATGCAGTCCATACAGTCCGTACAGGCTGATGTGGTAAAGGTCATATGCTGACATGGCATGCCCATACACTGAGTTGGCATATGCTGATGTGGCAGTTTCAGATTGGCTGACAGTTGAACGAATCATGTTTCGACACATGACATCATTTTGGCAAGTATTTTGGTGCCACGTGGCCCAGTCATGGGCTGCCACGTGGCACCCTGTTATTGGCAATGGTTGTTAGTTCAAAAGTTTATGGAGTCTGCAGGGATTGAACCCCGGACCTCCCCACCAACAAAGCCTTTGCAAAGTCCACCCTGACAACACGCCACACGCGATTCTTATTATGTATATATAAGTTTAAATTTATTTAAATTAAAACTATTATATTTTGGCGTGGGGGTCGGGCTGGGGCTTAGCCCCAGCCCGTGGTTTCAACATTCATGCATGTGACCAATGGTTACAAAATTCGCGCGCACGATAAGCCTCTGGTCGCACACTCCTCTACATATGACCGGCGGTCATTTGTGCGCGGGATTTGGTACAAAAAGGTTAGCCCCTCATCCAGACTCCATTACATTTGACTGTGTCTATTTGTGCACAGGAGTTTGGATTCGGTTTAAACGATTTAACCACACGCCCGACAAGTGGCGTTTAGCCATTTTTTTTTTTAAACAAAACTCATCTTTTTGTATTTGTGCATGGTCGTATGGTGCCCATATGCCCAACAGCTTGCGGTTGGGGGTTTTAGATTCGTTAACCATCCTACAGTTTGCACCATTATGCAGTTGCGCTCGGTGCTGGGTTTAAGCATGCATTTTGGAGTGTGTTCTTGGTTGAACGTACAGGAGGTGCGTTTTGGCGAACCAGAGACACCAAGTTTGAAGGAAGAGAATGGCAGGAGGCCTATCTTCTTCATCTTTTGGCTGAATAAGGTGCCGTAAAAGCCCAGCTAGGGGTTTTTGGACGTTCTGAATCCATTGGCACTATTTTCACATCCATTTGAAGACTTCTTTTGCATGTTTTTAACCATTGAAGTTTCAGAGAGCTCTAGGGAGCTTGAAACCCTCATTGTTTGAGGTCATGCTCAGATGAGCCTATGTTTGTTTTCTATGATTGAATAATCATTTTTGACTAATTATTATGCTCTGAACACTTTGGGATAGGTTTCAGATCCATTTGAGGACTTTTACAGGTGCTTTTTCCAAAGAGAAGCTCAGGGAAGCTTAAGGCCACATGTAGAAGAGGTCATGCCCGGATGAGCCATAATCCGTTTTCAGAGTTTTATTAGTCATTTTTGGGGTTTTTATGTATTCTCATCCCAATGCTACAGTCAGAATTTCCATTGGAGTTGAGCAATAGCTTGTAAAATAATTTTTGACAAATTAATCCCAGAGAGCCAAGTCCATTGATGGAGTCTCAAGGAGATGTAGCCCGGAGAGGGGTGAACTCCTTTATCGTGTTGTTCTTGTTGTGGGTGTTTGCTAGTTATTATTTGTTGTTGTATTTATGAAAACAACTTATTTAATCTTGCAAAGACCTCACACATAAACATTTAAAAGAAGAAGCATAAACTTGGCACATAATCTATCTTGCATATTTTAACACTTGGAGCAAGGTCCTGTAAAGTTTATTTTTAATGAAGTAGAGGGTGCTTGCATAGCATAACAAGTCAGCCCACTATTTTCAGATCAGGTGGTATCAGAGCATAGTTTGTTTTGCTCATGTATTTGCCATTGATAGCTTGAGATTTAGTTGTTGGTATTTGTGCAAGTTTTGTGTTGAAGTTTGATATCTTGCAAGAATGGAGGAAGCTTCAAGCATTGATAGTTCTCATACATCTTCATTATCTAAGTTCTTTGACAAAGAGATGTTGAAGGAGTTACTAACCATAAGAGATGTGATGAAAGATATGTGTGAAGATAGAAAGGAGAGCATTTCCCTTGAAGAGCAGTTGATGGGCATGAAAGAGGAGAAAGACCAGCTTCTTGAAAAGTTGCATGAGATGGAGATTCAACTCCATGAGGAAAAGGAAACCCTTACCAAGTACATGAATGAACATAAGGTATGCAATGTTAGTTTATCTTCTAATTCCTCTCAAGATGAATGTTTTGGTGTTTTTGAAAATCACACAAGAGGAATAGGGTCCAAGTTATTGTTAAAAATGGGCTATGAAGTTAGAGGTTTGGGAAAGCATGCACAAGGCATTGTTGAGCCTATTGTTGTTGAAGAGAGACCCAAGTATTGTGGTCTTGGATATGAACAAAGAGATGGAGAAAATTCCAAAGTCGAGGAGACAAGGGAAAAAGTTTCAAGAACAAAATTTGTTTCAAGTTCACCTCCTCAAGAAGGCTATAAAGGTGAAAGTTCAATCCCTTCAGCATGCAAAGCTTGTGTTCAAGATGAATGCAAATGTGTGAAACAAAAGAGTTGTGACAGCAATGAGGACAAGAACACTATTGTTGGTCTTCAAAGGAGAGCTTGTAACTCTTCAAATTCACCTCCTCAAAGAGGTGATAAAGGTGAATGTTCAAGGTATAATTCTGCTTATCATTCAGTTGCTTTTGATTATGTTAAGCATGATAAATTTGTATGTAAAAATGGAAGAAAGAATCCATGTACATATTGTGGTTTATATAACCATCATGTTTCAAAATGTTGGAAAAGATTGACCGCTTTCAGGAAACTTTACAAGTAAAGACAACGTGAAAAGAGGATGCAAAAGATTTTCACTCATTGTCAGAAGAGGGGTCATCTCATTGACCAATGTTGGACATTGCATCCAACCACTCATCCATGGCACAAGAAGAAGATGGATAAAGAGATTGGAAAGAATGGAAGAGGAGATTCCATCATCGATGTGAGTCCAGATGATTAACAAGAGGATGAAGTTCAACCGAAAAAGTCACCATTGAGTTGGCTTGGTAAGAAATGGTTGGATTTCTTGAGCAAGTAAGGCTTACATTTTTCTGTTGTAAATGCATATTTCAGCCTTATGTATGCATTTATGTTGAGAGTATGACAAGTTGTAGCAGTTTATCACAACTTGTATGATGAAAATTGCATGTGAATGCAATTCATTTGAAAGCATTCCTGTTGTTGCACAATTTCGCCAGGAGGATGTAAAAGATGGATATGATGTTCACTTGTTGCAGCCATATATATTTTTCATATTCAGCTCTTATGTACCCACATGTTATGGGGTTTATGTACTTATGTTTGTACTGGAAGAAGAGTTGAAAAGTCATGCACAGGCATGTGTTTTGTGTATGTATAAGCAGTGAACCTGGTGATAGTTCATCATGAATGGATCATGATTATAACATGATTGTGTATCATGAATGCTGACTTGTCAGTTTGGGAAGGTTGATATGTTTCAAATGAGTTTCGACTTGTGTCGATGTTGTCTTGACGACTATGTGTGTCGATCATGTTTTTCGACTTGTTTTTAGTCGATGATGTTTGTTGGCTTGTAAGTTGATTTTGAGTACACCAAGATGTAGGAAAACACCATGTGCTTTGATGAAGTACAAGATGCGACAATTTTCTTGAAGAGAAAAAAGACTTTGTTGGCATCATTTTCAGTCTTGTATAAATTTGTTTTCAAGATTGATGGTTTTCTTGGCTTGTGACAAGATGTCGCGGGAAAGTTTTTGCAGCTATTGGAGAGCTGATTGTTTTGACGTCAAAGAGTTCAAAAGAGGGACTTGATTATCAGTGGGAAGGTTGGCAGTCTTCCAAGCACATAGAGAACAGTGGGTCAGCAGCAGCCAGAGAACAGTGGTTGAGGGACATAGCCAGTTGTAGTGCAAGGCATGTCAAAGTATCCAGGTGATTGTCAAAAAGACTTTTCAAGTAGAATCAGTTGATAGAACTTGAAAGTAGAAGAGTATTGAATCTCAGACAGATAATCATAAGATTTTGTGGGTCCAAAAGCCTTTCAATGGGAAGGCATGATCAAAATCTGGACCAGGGGTCAAATTTTAGCTAAAAAATAAATGTTCCTGGAATTGCCTCAAAATGAACGAGAGTGTATCCCTCATCATCACGAACCCAACGCAACTTGTTTGGGTTCAAATGGACGTCGGGAGCGAGAGATATCACGACCTGTTCGAATCGTCAAACAAAGAAAAAAATGGGCGCTGACTGTGCAGTCCGTACAGTCTGTACAAGATGACGTGGTAGAGGTCGTATGCTGACATGGAATTTCCATATGCTGAGTTGGCATATGATGATGTGGCAGTTTCGGATTGGCTGACAGTTGAACGAATCATGTTTCGACATGTGGCATCATTTTGGCAAGTATTTTGGTGCCACGTGGCACCCCGTTATTGGCAATGGTTGTTAGTTCAAAAGTTTATGGAGTCCGCGGGGATCGAACCCCGGACCTCCCCACCGACAAAGTCTTTGCAAAGTCCGCCCTGACAATGCGCCACACATGATTCTTATTATATATATATATATAAGTTTAAATTTATTTAAATTAAAACTATTGTGTTTTGGCGCGGGGGTCGGGCTGGGGCTTAGCCCCAGCCCGTGGTTTCGACATTCATGCATGTGATCGGTGGTTACACAATTCACACGCATGATAAGCCTCTGGTCACACACTCCTCTACATATGACCGACGGTCATTTGCGCGCATGATTTGGTACAAAAAGGTTAGCCCCCGGTCCAGACTCCATTACATTTGACTGTGTCTATTTGTGCATGGGAATTCAGATTCAGTTTAAACAGTTTAACCACGCACCTGACAAGTGGCGTTTAGCCATTGGTTTTTTTTAAACAAAACTCATATTTTTGTATTTGTGCGTGGTCGTATGGTGCCCATATGCCCAACGACTTGCGGTTGGGGGTTTTAGTTCTGTTAACTGTCCTACAGTTTGCACCGTTATGTGGTTGCACTCAGTGATGGGCTTAAGCACGCGTTTTGGAGTGTGTTCTTGGTTGAACGTACATGAGGTGCATTTTGGCGAACCAGAGACAACAAGCTTGAAGGAAGAGAATGGCAGGAAGCCTATCTTCTTCATTTTTTGGCCGAATGAGGTGTCGTAAAAGCCCAACTGGGGGTTTTTGGACGTTATGAATCCATTGGAACTGTTTTCAAAGACATTTGAAGACTTATTTTGCAAGTTTTTAACCATTGAAGTTTCAGAGAGCTCTAGGGAGCTTGAAGCCCTCATTGTTTGAGGTCATGCTCAGATGAGCCTATGTTTGTTTTCTGTGATTGAATAATCATTTTTGACTAATTATTATTCTTTGAACACTTTGGGATAGGTTTCAGATCCATTTGAGGACTTTTACAGGTGTTTTTTCCAAAGAGAAGCTCAGGGAAGCTTAAGGCCACATGTAGAAGAGGTCATGCCTGGATGAGCCATAATCCGTTTTCAGAGTTTTATTAGTCATTTTTGGGGTTTTTATGTATTATGATCCCAATAGTACAGTCAGAATTTCCATTGGAGTTGAGCAGTAGCTTGTAAAATAATTTTTGACAAATTAATCCTAGAGAGCCAAGTTCATTGATGGAGGCTCAAGGAGATGTAGCCCGGAGAGGGGTGAACTCCTTTATCATGTTGTTCTTGTTGTGAGTGTTTTCTAGTTATTATTTTCTACAAATTATTATTTTATGTTGTATTTATGAAAACAACTTATTTAATCTTGTAAAGACCTCACACATAAACATTTAAAAGAAGAAGCATAAACTTGGCACATAATCTATCTTTCATATTTTAACACATGGAGCAAGGTCCTGTAAAGTTTATTTTTAATGAAGTAGAGGGTGCTTGCATAGCATAACAAGTTAGCCCACTATTTTTAGATCAATACCCAAGGAGCTGGGAGCTGTAGCAACCTTAGTAGTCCATCAGGATAGGGCACGTGGTGGGAGATCAACGTTTCGCTGACTCACAAATCAGAAAATTCAAAAGAAGAATTGCGAGAACTCACGATATCCAAACTCGTGAGTTGATCTCGACCGTGGAATCATAGAAGACGATGGACTATTGATTTGAATCTATTAGAAGTTCAAGGATTAGAAGAGTCGGGGTAGACTCACATCTAAATACTTGAGACACACACTCGTGATTTGATCGCAACCATCGATCGAAGGGAGAGTGTGGACCATAGATTGGGTCTTGGAGAGAGTTCGCATATTAGACTTTAGAGAGGAGAAGTGAACTTCCCTTGGGGGACTCAAAACACGAACTCCTGAAGAGCTTGGTAGTTGGGCCCAAGGTTACTGCCCAATGTCTTAATCGAAGGAACCTAGCCGCAGGAGTTAATGCCTAGAGGATTCTCTGATCGGGAAATCAGAAATCGGGAGTATTGGGTTTGTCCCATAGAAAAATGCTCGAGGTCTAAGGTTGCGAAGCACCTTTTGGATAGGCGCGTGGTCACAACCAGTGGTCATGTGAAGGAAGCTTGCACTTGGTGCTAGTTCGCACGGGTGTAGTCTTGAAAAGAACAGTGGATTGCTTCTTAGATATTCCAGTAGGGATCTAAAGAGCTACTTCAGCTCAAAAATTTTGAAGACCCATTGACCAGGATTAGAGACCATGGATGGAGGATTCGGCTAATTGAGGAAAAAGGAAATTTTTATTATTTATTACCCATCATGGGTGTGTTACAAATTGGTATCATAGCATGGTTACAACACTTGGCCTACTTGGGCTCATGGACGAGTCACTTAAAAACCATATTTAGAGTACTTTTAAGAGAGACACTCTATCTGGCCTCCTTCTTAAAAAGGCTTCTTAACAATTTTATTAAGGAAAATAATGAAAATTTCTACTGTGTGTATGCATTTAAGAAAAATGAGTTGTGTATTGTTCATAAACTAATATATTGTTAGCTAACAATAAGTGTTTTGTCAGCACTCGAGTAGTCATTAAATCACGGGAAATATTCAAGGCCAAAGGATGGTGACGTGTCATGAAGTGGGGGATGGCTCCCATAATAGAGATGAAGAATCTGATGAACGGAGGGCAGTGGGAACCCCTCCAGACCTAGATGAAACTGTAAGGAGCCTCAGGGCCGAATTACAAAGTTGCAAGGCCGAAAATGAGAAGCTGATAAAAGAGAAAGAAAAAAAAACAAAAATTAACACAGTCTTGTTGCAGAGATTATCCGACGTACAGATTCAACTGCAACATGAACCCACAACCAGTCATGTGGATCGACGACATGAGAAGAGAATTCAAAGTCCACCTGAGATCCGTAAACATGACCACACTAAGAGAAGTACCACGAAGAAGGCCCAACCTGGAGGTAGGGAAGAGCCCTTTGGAAAGGAAGCTGAAAACTTCGAAGGATATTCTAGTAGTAGAGCTAGCTCACATTCTGAAAGGAAGGGAAAGAAGCGGAAGCATTCCAAAAATCATGATCCCGAAGAATTCAAGAAATCCAAACCACCCTCTTTCGATGGAGAGATTAATAAGGGAGAAGAGGCTGAAGCCTAACTATTGGGTTGAAAGAAATACTTTAGAGTCCATGACTACTCTGAAAACTTGAAGGTTCATATAGCCATCTTCAACCTGAATGGGAAGGCTTCCATTTGGTGGGAAGACCTTAGGAATGTGAAAGGAGTCCATGAGAAGTACTTGTCATGGAAACAGTTTGAGAAATACTTCAGAAAGAAGTATCTATCAGAGAAATACATGGATGGGAAAACTAAGGAGTTCTATGAATTGAGGCTGGGGAAGCTCATCGTAGATGAATTTGTCAACAAATTCCTTGAACTACTAAGGTATGTACTCTACATAAGATATCAAAAGGTAAAAATGAAGTAGTTTATTAGTGGGTTACCTCAGACCTACCGGAGCAGAATTGAGTTTGACGAACCAAAGACCTTATAAGAAACTATACGGAAGGTGAGGTATTGTTATGAACAATTTGGGAATAAGATAGGACCCCACAAAGACTGGAAGAAGAGGAGTAGTCCGGGATTCAAGAAGAAGGGGTTTAAATCATCTAGATTTAAGAACTATGGAAAGGGTTCTGGGATGAGCCTCCCTACTAGGAGTGTGCATCAACAAAATTTCCCCTCCCAAAGTGGAAATAGACCTTCCAATATAGTCCTAGAAAAGACTGATAACTTAAAGAAAGAACCTTTAAAATGTTGGGGTTGTGGAGGAAATCATCGTTTGAGGGACTATCCACACAGACAATAGAACAGTGGAAGGGTATACAATATCCAAGAATCTACCACCGTCAATGATGTGTCTAGGAGCATGCCATGAATCTATGTAGCCTTGGACAATAATCAAGCCGACAACCAAGCTTCAGTAGTGGAGATGGAAGTTATGATCGCCAACCATCTAGTTTCTATTTTAATTGACCTAGGTTCTAATTTGAGTTATGTGCCCCCTCAGACTATTGATAAGTGTAAACTGCAACCAATTAGACATGTTAAACTATGGCTGGTACAATTAGCCACTCAGACCAAAAGAAAATTATAAGAGGTCATACCAACCTATCAATTCATCATGGGTGGATTTCCCACCCGAGCGACCCTTGACATACTTTCCCTGGGATCTTATGACTTTTTGATTGGTATGGATTGGTTGGATGCCTATAAAACTAAATTGTATTGTTATCATAAAACTTTAGAATGTATAAATAAAGAAGGAAGAGAGATGACCCTCCAAGGGATTAAGAATCCTGTCTCATTGAGACAAATATCATCCCTTCAAATGAAGAAGTATTACAGAAAGGGGTGTCCCTTATATGAAATACAGGTGTTGGAATCTGTTGAGAACGAAAAACCAAATCTAGAGGACCACCACGTATTAAGAGAATACAAGGACGTATTCCCAGAAGATGTACCAGGTCTACCTCCGAGAAGGAATATTTACTTCTCGATAGAGCTTGCACCAGGAGCGATGCCAGCTTCTAGGACGCCATATAGGATGAGTACGCTACAGTTGGTCGAGCTCAAACTAAATTTAAAGGAGATGATGGGAAAATGTTACATATGACCCAGTGTATCCCCATGGGGAGCACCCGTATTATTTGTGAAAAATGAATATGGCACACTCCAACTGTGCATAGATTACAGACAACTCAATAAGACAACCATAAAGAACAAGTACCCCTTACCAAGAATCGATGACTTGTTCGATCAATTGGGAGGTGTTTCCATCTTCTTGAAGAGAGACTTAAGGTATGGATATCATCAAGTCCGAATTAAGCATGAAGACATCCACAAAACAACCTTCAGGATGAGGTATAGTCACTATGAGTTTGTGGTGGTGCCAGCTGGGTTAACCAATGCCCCTGCCACTTTTATGTGCTTAATGAATAATGTACTCAACAAATTTATGGAAAATTTTGTATTGGTTTTCATTGATATCCTAATCTACTCCAAGAATAGAGAGGAGCACGAAGAACACCTTAGAATCATACTTCAAGTACTAAGAGAACATCAACTCTATTATAAGTTTAGCAAGTGTGACTTCTTCCAAAAGCAAGTCCATTACTTAGGCCATGTCATATCTAAGGAAGGGGTGGCTGTGGACCTCGATAAGATCAGATCTATTATGAAATGGCCTACCCCAAAGGATGTATCTGATAATATATCCTTCATGGGATTAGCAGGGTACTATAGAAGATTCATAAAAGGGTTTTCCAAGATTGGCTGCCCAATCACTACCCTTCATAAAAAGGGAGTTAAATTCATTTGGTCATCAAAAGGTGAAGAAATATTTCAGGAACTGAAATACCTCCTGACCCATGCACCCGTGTTGAATATTGCAGACCCTAATAATGATTTCCTCATGTGTACAGATGCCTGTAAGGAAGGACTCGGAGGAGTCCTTATGCAAGAGGGACATGTAATTTTCTACGTGTCCCGGAAATTAAATGAGCATGAGATCAATTATGTGACCCATGACCTAGAGTTGGCTGCCATAGTACATTCTTTAAAAATGTGGAGACACTACCTGCTAGGAAGGATATTTGTGCTTATGACAGACCATTATGGGTTGAGACACCTGTTTGATCAATCGAAGCTCAACGCCAGGCAAGCTAGGTGGGTGGATCTCCTAAGTGAATTCAATTTCGAAATCAAACATATAAAAGGAAAGGAAATTAGGGTGGTCGATGCCCTTAGCAGAAGTATAAAAATGATTCATCTGGCAGTGGTAATCACCTATGAAACAGATGTCAGGGAAATAGTCAGGAATGCACAAGAGACAGATGGAATCTTCAAGACCGTGACCTCATACCTAAGACAAGAGCCTACAGGGTTGAAGTATGAAGGCTACCAGATGCTCAAGGAAGGGCTGCTGAATTACAGAAACAAATTGTACATTCCGAACTATGAAAACTTGAAGAAGTTCATAATAGAGACCATATACTGGTCACCCAGGATATCATGAGATGATCATGACCACTAGGAAACAATTCTATTAGCCTGGGTTAAATAAAGACATGGCTAACTATTTAGCTAAGTGCCTAGAATTCTAGCAAGTTAAGGCAGAGCACCAACATCCAGTAGGATTATTACATCCCCTACCAATCCCAGAATGGAAATGGGAAACCATCTCCATGGATTTCATCACCAGATTACCAAAGATGACCAAGCAAAATGATGCCATCATGGTCATGGTGGAAAAAATGAGTAATTCGACTCATTTCATTCTTGTCAAATCAACTTGCAAGGCCATAAATATTGCCAACATCTTCATGAAGGAGATATTTAGACTGCATGGCATGCCCAAGGAAATTGTATTTGACTGAGATACCAAGTTCACCTCAAAATTTTGGAAATCCCTAATGGTCGGTCTGAAGACAAAATTGCTATTCAGCACAACTTATCACCCTCAAACTAATGGACAGACAAACATAGTGAAACAAATAGTAGAGTACATGCTAAGGATGCATGTAATGCATCATCCTAAGAAGTGGGAAGACTACCTACCATTGGTAGAGTTTGCCTACAACAACGGTTATTAGGAATCCTTGAAGATGAGCCCTTTTGAAGTCCTCTATGGTAGACAATGCAAGATCCCAATAAGATGGAGTAATCAAGTGGACATGATTACAATCGAACCTGGCATACTGAAAAAAATGGAACAACAAGTGGTTTAGATAAAGCAAAATATGAAGATTGCTTAGGACTGACAGAAAAGTTACGCCGATAGAAAGAGAACTTCCCAAGAGCTCAAGACAGGAGACCATGTCTATCTCAGAGTTATACCAAGGAAGATTTCCTTAAGAATGGGAGCCTGTTCCAAGTTGGCACCTTGGTATTGTGGACCCTTGAAGTCCTAGATAGAGTGGGACCTATAGCCTATAGTCTAGCACTTCCCCCCACTGTAAAGACATGTATTTTTTTTCATGTTTCATTACTGAAGAAATATGTACATGATGCTAATCATATAATTGACTAGTTTGTGATCCAGGTGGAGCTGAAGGGGGAATTCCTGCCAGAACCCCAATGCATACTAGATAGGAAGGAAACCTCAATTAGGAGATGAGCCATTGCATAGGTCAAGGTGCAATGGAAGCACTTTGACCCAGATTAGGCTACGTGGGAAATGGAAGATTCGATGAGATAGGCATATATGATTTTGTTTACTGCTGTACATACCTATCATGTTGATAGATAGAACATTGAGGACAATGATTCCTTTAAGGGGGAGGGAATTGTAACACCATGTTTCCCCCATTCTGTAAATATAACTTTATTGTCTAAGAACTATGGGAAACACAAAGTTGTGAATATTTGATTTGATGGACCATTGTATAAAGGTCGATGAATGTAAATTCTGTTATTTTAATAGATAATGGAAACATCTTGCATGACTACTATGAAGGGGATGTGTTGAGAGAGACCACGATTGCTAATGAAAAGGTGGTAGAGAGGACCCGGAATGGTTGCGTTAACCTCCACCGAACCACTATTATGCTGGATTTAATTGCTCAATATCAGAACAACCCTCTTACCTGAAATGAATTACAGTCAAGTTGGTAGGTGGGAAGACCTCCTCAAGAGCTAATGAGGGGATGGGGCAGACTACCCATCTGTAAGGATTTCATACCTAACCACAGACTGCAAAATTCGAGCCACACGTAATCTTACTGGGGAAGGAAAGAAATGAAGCGTGGTGTGGGTAGAGAGGACCTGCGAAGAATGGAGAGACGAGAGTGAAAACTCTTGGGTCTGAGGAAGGATTTGAAAGTGAAAAGTGATTTTCAATCACAAGGGACAGAGACTGAGTCAGGAAAAGGAGAGTAACCTTTGTCCTTGTCTATTACTGTATAGGGAGAAGGAGAGTAACCTTTGTCCCTAACTTTCGTTGAGTTGGAACTAAAATATTGAATCTCAAAGCATCGTGGCTGAAGCTCAGGGGTGGCCAATGATAAATCCATTGAGAGTGACTGAGCCTATGGTTGGGTGGAACTGAGCACCCCTCTCAGCAGTCACATCACACCTTATGGTTATGATAAGTGTTTCTTTCATTCTTTGTGCTTCAATTGGAAATAATGGGTGCATGCTTATATTTATATGCCTATAAATAGTTTTTTGTATTGAATGATTAAGTTATACATTCATCCCTTGAGAACTTATACATATGCTTGATTTTCACTTATGCTCTAGTTTAATTCTTCGAGAACACCCTCCCTAAAGGATTTCATCACCATCATAGAGTTGAGTCAGTACTTCCTTGATTGCGGAGGTTGAACCCCACAATCACTACGAGGAAAGAGTCTATTAAGCTCACGAGAGGTAGTGCAGGTATGCACCGAGTCTCTGCAAGGTGGGTAGAAATTGAGACCATCTTAAGTTCTAGATTTGAGTAATGAACATAAGGGGTGCACGGAATAATCCTTCCAAGCGTTACGTTCAAGAGAAAGGATGCAAACTCTTAATCCTTTCAAAACTAATAAAGCTCAGGAATAATAGCAAAGATTCAAATATCGAAAGGGAATTCCCTTTCGTTTGGGAGACAAATGGACGAGACCCATTTGGAAGGACCCAAGGTATTTCATGCGGTTAGAGTTGAAGAAGGAGCGTAGGCGTTAACACCTCGACTCCTTCAGTCTTCTCAAACTCGAAGAATGTTGTTAATCATCATGAAGGGGATAGAAACTTTTGAAACTTGAAGTAGCAAGGTGACTTGGACTGTAGATCCAAGGATCTATCGAGACCCTCCTTGACCGTTGGATTGGCGAGATTGAAGATTTTCACGTCAAGAGATTTGCATGTTGCGTTGACTAAACTTCTAAAACCTGAAGTAGTGATGTGACCTAGACCGTAGATCCAAGGATCTATCAGGAACCACCTTAACCATCGGATTGGCGAGATCGGAGATTTGCACATTGATACATTCACACATTAGCATGAATAAACTTCTGAAACCCGAAGTTGTGATGGGATCTGGACCACTGGATCAAGGAAGGTCATGGATCGTCGATCTAACGTGAGAATATTAACACAAGAAGTACGTGGGAATTTGAAATTCCCTAAGGACAAATCTTAGATGAGACAAACAATTTTTAGAAGTGCAGATGAGGTCCAAGAGATGAACTTGTTTCAAGTTTGTAAGCTCAGGAGGAGCTAAGATCTGGGATGTCAGATCTAAGCGCGAGGACCAACAAATGTTGGATCCCAAGGAAAGTGCACGAGGACTAAACCCATTGAAAGTGCATAGAAGAGTGAACTTTGGGAAGTCCCGAAGTTCCAAAATCATAGAAACCATCCATCATTAGAGCTGACTGGTGGAAGCAGATCTGAGAGTTCGAGAAGTCAAACATCGAAAGAACTGGGGAAGAATATTCTAAACTTTGCAAGGGGAAACATGTGAGGTGACTTTGATCCATTGGATTTAGAGGAAACATGGAATAGATCCACATACCTCAGAGAGATGACCTATGTAGAAGTCAGGGGGTGAATACTCGAGGAGCTGGGAGCCATAGAAACCCTATCCGTCCATCGGGATAGGGAACGTGATGGGAGATCAACATTTCGCTGCCTCACAAATCAGAAAAGTCAAAGCTAGAATTTTGAGAACTTGTGAGATCTGAACTCACGAGTTGATCTGGACCATAGGATCACAAAATACCATGGACCATTGATTTGAATCTATCAAAAGTTCGGGGATCGGAAGAGTCAGGGTAGACTCACATCCAAATACCCGAGACGTGAACTCATGATTTGATCGTAGTCATCTATTGAATGGAGAGTGTGGACCATAGATTGGGTCTTGGAGGGAGTTCGCATATCGAACTGCCCTAGGGGGATGTGAAACACAAAGTCCTAAAGTGCTTGGTAGTTGGGCACCGGGTTATCACCCAATGTCTCAATCGAAGGAACCTAGTGGGAGGAGCTAGCGCTTACAGGATTCTCTGATTGGGAAATCAGAAATTGGGAGTATCGGGTTTTCCCCATAGCAAAATGCTCGAGGTTCGAGGTCACAATGCGCCTTTTGGATAGGCACATGGTCGCAACTAGTGGTCACATGAAGGAAGCTTGCACTTGGTGCTAGTTCTCACAGGTGCAATATCACAAAGAACCATGGATTGTTTCTTAGAGATTCCAGTAGGGAACCAAAGAGCTACTTCAACTTGGGAATTTTGAAGACCCATTGACCAGGATTAGAGACCATGGATGGAGGATTCGACCAATTGAGGAAAAATAAATTTTTTATTATTTATTACCCGTCATGGGTGTGTTACAAAAGTTTGTCCTCTTCATGGTTAGGTCTGAAGGAAAACGAAAGGTCACTGTAATCACCACAATTTCTGCACAAGGTCTCTCTACATAGAAGAAGCAGGTGGAGAATATTGTAGAGGAGTACAAAGACCTCTTCACTTCACATGTAGGGGTGCCTCTAAATTTTAGGTCAAATATCCCATTTATTTGATATGTGATGTGCCCTTACCCAATGGTTCAATATACAGATGCTCCCTTATGGAGAATGAGGAAATAAGAATCCAATTCATGAGCTCATCCAAAAGGGCCACATTCAACTGATATCCTCACCTTGTCGGAGCCTAATTGTGTTGATGCAGAAGAAGGATGGGACATCACGGCTCTATATTGATTATAGGGAATTGAACAAAATCATTGTCAGGATCAGATACATGATCCCCCGAATTGACGATCTTTTTTATCAACTTAAGGGTGCCTAGTTCTTCTATAAGGTTGATCTGAAGTCACACCATCACTAGGTTCCTATAGAACCAAATGATGTATGGAATACATCCTTCAAATATAAAGAGGACCTCTTTGAGTGGTTGTTCATTCCTTTTGGACTAACTAATGCTTCATTGGAATTCATGAGGATGATGGATGATATCTTACAATCATTCACAAACTCTTTTGTGGTCATCTATTTGGATGACATTCTCATTTTCATCCAGACCTAGGCAGAGCACTTGCAACACATTAAATCGGTCATGAGCACCCTACAACAACACAATTTATACACAAATCTAGAAAAATGTTCATTACGCATATAGAGAAATCAATAGTTACAATACATCGTAGATGAACATGGGGTGCATGTGGACCCATCCAAGATCCAATTCATTCACAATTGTCTAGCCCCAATGACTTTGATATAGCTCTACATATTCTTGGGCATCACCAACTTCTACCATAGGTTCTTGTTGGGGTTCTCTCATATCGTTTGGCCCTTAAATCAAGTGACAAAGAGGGGAGATAAATCAAAGTTTTCCTAGTTTGAATCACAACATTAAGCATTCTAGGATTTGAAACACTTCCTCTATTCCACACTAGTCCTCACATTTCCAAACCTACAATAGTCATTTGATATCGAGACAGATGCTTCTGAGTATGTTATCAGTGCCATCCTCACTCAGTAGGGAAATTTGGTAGCCTCTAAATAAATTATCATGTAGGTTCCCCATCAAAGGCACAAATTGTTTCACATATCCTTTGTATATACAAGTGGATATCGGTTTCCACCCAACTCTTCCAGGGATTCATCATGGTTCTCCATTCTATATGCTTTTGTTATGATTTTTGGGTTCTGAACTTTTGAGTCCATTTTGAGGCCCTAAACGATTTGTTTTGTCCATTCAGGGGCTTGGGGTTGCCATAGAATATTATGCCCTGCCCATAATTGTACTTCTCAAGTATATCTTTCCAATGAGATACTAAATTCCCCAAAGGGAGATTGTATGCAAAAGTTGTGCTCCTAGGAAGTTGATGCATCAACTAACCACCTTGGGGCCCACAAACATTTTGGTGCTTTACTTCCTAGGGTTAAGGTTTTTGACATTTAGGGTTCTTTCTTTATGTTAAAAAGACATTCTTGCAACCTGTTGTATTATCTTTTGGCAAATGGGCATGAATGACATCTCTTTCTCTTCAAACATAAGCTACCACCATTCTATCTAGTTTGTGTTCTACAATATTTAACTATTTTATTCATTAATAGAAGTTGGTTTTCATTGTATTGTTTTACTCCCTGTTATATTTTTGTGTGTGTTTAGTTTTGTTCTCAATATATTTCATATCATTTGGAGATATGGTTTTGGGTTTTTTTGTCTTTTTGGGCTAAAATTAGGTTTTCTTTGTGTCAGATTATTTAGGTGTGTGATAACATTTTCTTAGTTTTGTTAATTGGGTGGTGCAAATTCCATCTAATTTCTATAAAAGTATAGTTTTTTTATGATGGTTTATGGTTTCTCACACATTGCTTGTGAAAATTCAAGTTTTTTAAAAAAAAATCATTTAAATTCAGGGTTTAACTATAATTGGGGTTCAATTTTGGTTGTAATTGCTTTGGTATTTATATAAAATTGCAACAAAATAGGGTACACAAGTAATTTCTACTCCTAGAGGTGATAACAATTTCCTTTGTCCCAAGTTTAGGTACATTCATTCTTGTTCTTATTTGACTTAATGGTTTATTGACTTAATTCTTTGTTGCAAATTTACTCTTATACAAGAATTACATTTTCATTACTTGATACATCAGAGATTTTTAATTTTAAATAAAAGAAAATTGTTTTTTTGTTTGTTATATTCTTTTGACAAATTGTTGTGGTTCAAACAATTATGAAATATCAATATAACACACTAATTACTCTAATTAACACAATAGCATGTTTTTTCCCTAAAAATATTCATTTAAATTTGGGTTTAATTTTAGTCTTAATTGATTGGGCATTCATGTAAAATTGCAAGAGAATAGGGTAAAATTATAATCATTGTTATTGGAGGTGATAACAGTTTCCTTTGTCTCAATTTCAAGTACATCCATTCTTGTTATTATTGTACTTACTAGACCCTATGTTTATGCCAATAATTATCCATAGTTGAGGCAATAATATACCACTCCAATATTCCCATATAACTTTTACTGGACCACCTTCTTCCAACCTATACTAGAGCACTCAAGGTGAATGATTCTTGAGGGAATGTCAATGGAGAAATAAAATATGGACTCTTGAGATACTGTTGAGAATACAAGTGAAAGAATCCTGAGGGTTTGTCAATAGAGAAGGGAAATAATTTTTGTTGAGGGACTGCTTAGTACAGATGGGAAACATGGATTCTTTTGGTATTGAAGAATACAAGAGAAAGACCTTCCCTCATGTTGTTCTTGATTGAGGGGAGAAGGTATAATGCCCTGAATTGCGGGTGGAATCCTTGGATAACTCCTACGGTTGGGTAATGAATCACTCCTAATTAATCAATTTGGTGAACTTTCATTTGGATACAAATACATGTTTCAATATATTTTTTTCCAAGGAAACAAGTGTAACTAGTTTTTGTTTCAAGTAGAAACATAAAGGTACATTTTGTGTGTGCATAAAGGAACTCAAAAATGTCTTTCTGACATTGAATTGGAGAATTCCATTCACATGAATATAAAAAAGGTTAAAAAAATGAAACAATACAAGGATATATAGTCCTTATTATACATGATATTTTCAAAAGGAGGACTTATAGACCCATGAGGAGATAGAGTCAATCTGACAAAAAAGAACATACATTAGAAACCTACTAAAAAACATAAACAACACCAAATCATACCGAAATTACCTGACTACTCAATAGTTTAGTCATATATAGAGTGAATAATTTTTGGAAAAATGATTCAATCATTCTCTTGTAAGATTTGTACAACTCCAATGGTCATTTGCAAGGCTTTCTTAGAGAAATCATTTGATTTTCCATTCAACTCCCTACAAGCACGAGTATAAGAAGAATATGAAAATATTTTTTCTAGTTACTTCACTTGATCAAACAAAGGCCAAAGAACCAAATATCACATGCATATGGATCCCTTCGCCCACTCAATGAATGACTCATAGTCACCAAAGATATAAATCTATGTTATGCCTTTCTCAATTGCTAACCTCATCATCCTTGATAGAGAATTCTTTTCTAAAAATATATTTGTACCTTCAACTAAACCAACCCTAAAGTGAAAATAGTGAATATGTGAATTATGTCACTCCACCAATGCCAAAAATACTTTTGGTGCCTTGACATGCTCCATCAAATAATTCCCCATATTTAGATTTATCAACCTTTAGTTCTTTCATTTACCTTGCACCAAACCAAATAATATCATATGCTAATTTTACTTGATAACAAAGCTGAAAGGGGGGTGTTTTCATGTTTTGTAATATCTAAGAATTCCTTGCTAGCCTCACATCCCATGAAATAAATAATGGAAAATCCCAATGTTCCCTATGTAATGGCCCCTCACATTAGCTTGCACACTATTTACAAGTGAATAACTTTACCAAAATCCCTTTCCTCTAGCCAAGGTAAGTGAAGTAGACCAAACCTATTTAGTGGAAGGACATTGGATTAGCAAGTAATCAATATATTTCCCTCCATTTTTACATAGTATGCATATACCTAATCCTTTTCAAACTCTCCTCTACAACACATCCTACAAAAGAACTTTGTTAGCCAAATAAAACCACATAAATATTAATCTTTTATAGATATTTTTCCTTCCAAATTGACTTCCACCACCATCCAACACATCCATATTCCTCCTCATTAAACATAGACTTATAGCCTAGTCTTGTTGAGTAATGGCCAGGAGACATGTTTAGAACATACCAAGGATTGTTCTTATGCACTAATCCTTATTGCACTTTGCAACAATATTTGAACAAAGGAATTCCAATTGGTAGCATCAATAACTTATAGGCCCAATACTCAACCCTTTTCCACCCTTAATGCCATAAAAAGGTATTGAAAGAGTCTATCACATTAGCTACGGAAAATATGCCTTATGTTGGTAACAAGACCAACAAAGGTTGAAGAATATTGAAATTTCTATTACAACCCACCCATAGATCAAGACCCACCCTTACCTTCCCACCATTTCCAACCTTCAAGTATATCACAAGGAAAAAAAACCCTAGATTTCTAGATGATAGAAACATTTGAGATAGACTTTACAGGTGACCTGATCCATTCCTCAAAAGTTAGTGGGTCTAAATGTTTTTATAGAATTACCATTTTCCTTAAACCCTCATTATTGACAATTCATTATGAACTCTTAGCTACTATAGCTTTACGAAATTGATAAATATTTTTTGGGACCCCAATGCTCGGTAGTGTTTGGTCTAGCAATATTTTTCCATTTGACTAAAGCAACACCCTCCTCTATTTTTCCTATCTATCAAAACACAAAACATTTTTTTCCTAATATTCTCTAGTTTACCAACTTTAATTTAGGGCATAGAATGCCATGACATACACATGGCTTCAAGAACTAATTTGACTAAGGCTAGCCCACCCCCTATTGGAAAACATATTTTACACATTGTAGTTATTCTCTTCTTAGCTTTATGATATGACTAGATCCAATATCTAAATCTATAATTGTTAGGTTTCAATATAAATCCTATTTATTTCAAACACTTATTAAAATCAATGATATTCTATGGTAAAATCATGATAATATCCCTTTCCTGACCCTGAGTAAGACAATCGGAATAAATGGAAGCTTTTTTAGAATTGAATTTCATAAATGTTGTTGTACAATATAAATATAAAATATCCTTGTATTTCACAACCTCTCTGAGAGACCCATTCCCAAATAATAGCACATCATCCATGATTAACAAATGGCATAGAGATAAACATATCCCAAATTTTATGCATTTAATGATGTCATTGCATTGGTATGAGTTGAATTCTCTACTTAATATTTTAGCCACAAATAAAATAAACAGATGGGATAAGGGGAAACCCTACTTAAGACCCCTTATTAGTTTCAAGAGAGTAGAAGAAAAACAATTTATCAATACTACAGAAGAAACTAAAGAGAGGCATCCACCAATCCTACTAACCATAGTAGGACATATACCAATATGAATTAGAACTAGTCTCATATAGAACTAGCTAACATACTCATATGATTTGGATATTTCAATCTTGACAACCATAACACTTAGCTTCTTAAGTGTTATTGTATGTATCCCTTCGTAGCCACTCCAATTACATGATTCATGAAGTTGTCTATTACTAAGAAAACCAAACTAATCACTTCTAATAAACTTATAAAACACCTTGTTCAACCTCCTAGTAATATGATTGCAATGATGTTTTATATTGATTTTAATTGTGAAATGGGTCTAAGATCCTCCTCAAATTATGAAGGAAAATATTTATTTGGGAGCAATGTAATGAAGACATAGTTTTGTGCACCCAAAACATGACCAAGAGTTCAATAGTCTTCTACAATTTTGAGAAAAAACATACTCTAATAGATTATGAAAATCCATATAAAATTCAATGGTCTATCCACTTGGACCAAGAATATTATCCTTTTGGAAAGAATCCACTATAGCCGTTGGTTCTTCTTTCGATATCCCAACAATCGACTCTTCATTTATTTCATCTTCAATAAACCTTGGAAAATGAAGGCAAGCTTAATTATGTCAACAATGCTTATAATGTCAGGTTCCTGGTAGACTCTTTTGAAACAATATGCCCCCAAATAAAAACTCTCATCGAAAGTTGCCACCCTTCTACCATATTCTCTTTCTATCTCCTAGATTGTGTTCATATTCTTCCTCTATTGAGCATAATTTTAGAAGAATTGTGTATTTTCATGTCCTTGGGACATACATATGGCTGTACTTTTCATCCTCCATTTAGATTCTTCCCATTCCATCATTTTCCTTTTGTTACTCTCCATCTCCTTTATCTTATTATTTTCTTTTTTAGAGAATACACTGAGACTATTTTGTTCATATAGTTGGGATATTATATATTCAACTTCTTTCAACTACTATTGAGAATTAAAATATTTTTTCTTAACCCATGCGATAATCACCTTCTCAAATATTTTTAAGGTTTCTAGTGAACTAAAGCATTGTAGATCCCAAATTTATAGAGTTGAAATACTTCCCCTCTTGCTTGACCAACTTTATAAAATCTTCATTTGATAACAAAAATGGATTAAATTCGATGGGCCTTGCTAGTTTTTCATCATCTTTCACTATTTGAGAAAAAAATGGTAATTTATTTGAGCCCCTTTTAGTAGAAACCCATGAAATAACTCTATGTTATATAGTCATAACCTGCTAAGATATTAAAAACCTATCAAGTATTTTAGAAATTCCATGTTCTCCAACTTTAAATTCCTCCATGTGGGCATAAACCTACTAAAAAACATAAACAACACCAAATCATAGCAACATCACATGACTAATCAATAGTTTACTCATATATGGAGTGAATTATTGTTGGCTAAATGATTCCATCATTCTCTTTTAAGATTTGTACAACTCCAATGGCCATTTGCAAGACTTTATTAGACCAATCATTTGATTGTCCATTCAACTCCCTACATATATGAGTATAATAATAATATGAAAATATTATTTCTATTTACTTCACTTGATCAAACAAAGGATAAAGAACCAAATTTTGCATGCCTATGAATCCCTTCACCAACTCAATGAAAAACTTGGAGTCACCAAATATATAAATATATTTTTTACCTTTCTTAATTGCTAACCTCATCACCATTGATAGAGCATTCCATTCTAATGAAACATTTGTACCTTCACCTAAACCAAACCTAATGTGAAAATTGTGTGAATATGTGAATTATATCACTCCAACTATGCCACAAATACTTGGGGTTCCATGACATGCTCCATAAAAAAAAATCCCAAGATTTAGATTTATAAACCTTTAGTTCTTTCATTTACCTTGAATATTTTTCCTTGAAAACAAACCAAATACTATCATATATTAATTTTACTTGATGAAAAACCTGAAAGGGGGGTGTTTTCATGTTTTGCAATAGCCAATCAATCTTTGCTAGCCTCACATACCATGAAAAAAACAATGGAAAATCCCAATGTGCCTTATGTAATGGCCCCTCATATTAGCTTCGCACACTATTTACAAGTGAATAACTCTACCAAACCCTCTCCCCTCTAGCTAAGGGAAGTGAAGTAGACCAAACCTATTTAGTGGAAGGACACTAGATTAGAAAGTGATCAATAGATTTCCCTTTATTTTTACATAGTATGCATATACCTAGTCCTTGTTAAAATCTCCTTTGTAATACATCCTAGGTAATGACTTTGTTAGACAAAGAAAACCACATAAATATTATTTGTTTATGGAGCTTTTTCCTTCCAAATTGGCTTTCTCCACAATCCAACACATCCATCTTCCTCCTCATTGAACATATCCCTATAGCTTAATTTGGTTGAGTAATGATGAGAGGACATATTTTTAGACCACACCAAGGATTCTTCTTCTGCACTAATTCATATTTCACTCTACAACGATATTTGAACAAAGGCATTCCAATTGGTAGAATCAATACCCCAATGTTTAGTAGTGTTTGGTCTAGCAATATTTTTTCATTTGACTAAAGTAGTATCCTCCTATATTTTTCCTATCCATCAAAACTTAATTTTTTTTTCCTAATATTATCTAGTCTACCAACTTGAATTTAGAGCATAGAATTCCAATACATAGGCATGGATTCAAGAACTAATTTGACTAAGGATAGCCTTCCCCCTCTTGGAATCCTTTCAATATAAATTCTAGTTGTTTGATCAAACCCTTATTCAAATCAATGGTATTATATGGTAAAATCATGATAATGTCCCTTTCTTGACCTTGAGTAAGCCCATTGAAAGAAATGGAAGATTTTAGAGAATGTAATTTCATACATTTTGTACAATATAAATATAAAATCTCCATGTATTTCACAACCTCTCTAGGGGACCCATTCCCAAATAACAACACATTGTCCATAAATGACAAATGGGATCAAGATAAATATATACCAAAAAGGAGAAGGGTAAGTGTAATGGCCCAAATTATAATTCAATTAAAAGAATAAATAAATCTAGCAATTTGAAACCATTAAATGAATAAATTAGAAATACAATGATTACGATCACATTAATTCACAAGAGTGAATGAGTGGTGATAATCTTACTTAAGATTTAAAGACATCAACTTACTTACAAAGTTATACATGTCGAATTGTTGCACCCCAAGATTTGATCCATCATGCCGCAATAAAGTGTGGAGGATGACTCTCATCCCAACCAACCCCCCATTCATCACAACCGAGAGTCCCCAATCCCTCAATCAACTACATATGATAGCTTCCAAGCCTTTTCATAAATTGCACCAGTAAAAGATCCCCCAACCCATGTTCGACATTCAATATATAGAGTTCTTCTTACACATCCATGCAAGAAGTTCCATGCATGAGTTGCACTTGTCATTAATTAAATAATCAGGTAGTTTCAGTTTTTTTAACCTTTCTTAATTTAATTTTCCATAAATTTATCTTTTTCTTAATTTTACCTTTTTATTCTATTAACAAAGTAATTCTTATTTATTTGTATTTTTTACTTTGTTTTCTTTCTATTTTTATACCATTTGTTTATTTATTTATATTAGTATTATTATTATTATTTACTTTTTTTTCCACAGAAAAAAGAATAATTTTATTCATCTGAAGAGACAAAATTACATTCTGTAGGTGCCATATAGCACATATCATTTGGAAAAACATCATCTTATGCATGGCCTCATCCAACTAAGAAACCTCCAAATAAAAAAGGAGCATCAGTTCAAAAAAAGAGATCCATACATAAGTGTATACACATCATTTTTTACCAAACAAAACTCAAGAAAAAAGGACCAATATCACCATCTTGAAAGTCTATATCCAATAGGAATGGATAGTGTCATAGTAATTTCATGCCATCGGATCATTGCATAATACACATATGTTATGATATATACTGTTAGCAAATTCCACAAAGAGAAAATTCATATTTGTTGAATGATTCCTTCTATGAAAGGCCTATGATAGTATTCATAGACTTCTTCATCTGCCAATTTGGTGATGTCTCAGCTTCCAAAAAGGAGTTGAAGTCCATCTTTTGAAAAAGAGTCTACTAGCTGGTTGCCTTCCCTATATACATGAGAGAGAGTGTAAGTTTCAAAAGTATCCATATATCTGAATATTTCCTCCAAAATTGGAAATAAGAAAATGTTATGATAGATTTGTGTTTTCTAGATCCAGTTGATAACATTCATAGAGTCACCAAATAGTTGGATAGAATGTATCCCCTTTTCCCCTGAAAATTGTAAAAGGATTTTTAGTAACATAATCTCAACAAAATTGTTTGTTCCTACCCCCAAACCCATCTTGATTTTGAAGAAGTTTGTATCAAATAAATGCAGAATTNCCACAATTTTGTTTATTGTTCTATGATGCAACATCAAATGAGGCCTATGGAGAGGAGAAATTGATAGATTTGGGGAAAATAATATAAACAACAAGAGTATATTTTTCCCGTGTAAAGTTAGAGAGGATCAAGAGGATCTGAGAAACAATGCAATTTGGAAGAGATGGGCGATCCTAAAACATAACTTTGTTACGAGCTAACTAAATTCCCCAACATACAATGAGGGGGAGAGATTTTATCTTTCTATGGGCTTGATCATGACTCCAGTCATGCCAAGCCATCTCCATAGTGGGGACATCCGAGACCACAAACTGATTGAGTCGCAATGCTATTTCAACCCAGAGCCTTTGGATAAAAGGGAAATTGATGAGAAGATGGATACTGGATTCGTTTTCCCCTTTGCAGAGTGGACACCAGCTGGGGCCAGCAATGCATCATTTCCTCATATGTTTCAGATTGGAATTTTGTTATAGATAGCACACCACATGAGAATATTAAATTTTTGTGGGCATTTTAAATTCCATAATCCTCCCCACCACTAACTTTGTTCCATGTGCATGATTTGGAAATATAACACAATATATCCCAGTTTTGGTGTATATACCCCATGGGGAGCTTTCTGCCACACAATTTCATCATCCCTGTCAGTAATTTGAATATGTCTCAAATGGAAGGCCATCGTAAAGTTGTTACATAGAAGTGTATGGTTACCCACCAGACCTAAGGCTTCAGGTCCCATCCAACCTTATTGCTAGATTAAGGTGGATCCTGGATCCATCACTTGTGAGATGAAATCGATATTCTTCTCATGAATTCTATCAGTGAGTTCAATGGGTAGGATATGAGCTTGTCCACTCCCTGGCCAAGGATCAACCCAAATCCTAAGTTGATTTACCCTGCCAACACACCATGCCAATCCATCACAAATAATAGGGAAAGAAGAGATCATTTCTTTCCAAATAATAGAACAGTGGGGATGTGATTTCTCTATTTTCTGAATCCAGTATTTAATTGTATCTAACCTGATGTATTTATGAAAATCCACTGTGGTCCACAAGATGGTAGTTGAAATAAGTCTCCATTCAAATTTGGTTGCCAATGCTTTTGAGAAAAGAAAGATGTTCTTCAATCCCCATCCACCCAATGCCTTTGGGAAAGAAAGGTGATCCCACTTCACCGAAGGGGGATTATAATGCTCCTAAGTGCCAGACCAAATAAAATAGAAGCATATTCTTATGGCCTTCTCTAGAATCCCCTTTGATATTGAAGCCAGAGACATCCAATATATAGGAATGGATTCCATAACTGATTTGTCCAAGGTAAGTCTTCCAGCTCTGGAAAGCCACCTAAATCACCATCCTTTGAGACATTTTTCCAACTTTTCCAAAATCTAGCACCAATCAACTTTGCGATAGTCATTTGATTTAAGGTGGAATCCCAAGTATTTGATGCCTTCTGAGAATTCAATGGACGGAAAAGGGAAAATACATCTGTAGTGGGATTCAATGGCCATCTCCATTCTTGTGAAGGATAGATTACACTTCTGAATATTGATAACCATTTCAGTGCCCCCCTAAAACAATTTAAGAATATCTATAATTTTTCATCATCCCTTTATCACCCACTGTAGAAGATGAGGATATCATCTACAAATGTTGGATCATGTTGTCATTGATGCCAAAGGATTGATGTCACATGTCAAAGGAGCAATTTCTTGTCATAGTATATTAATGTAGTGATTGATGGATCATGTATTGACCTTGATTTCAAGTGGAGTCATAGTCGTATGATGCCATGCATAACTGAATATGGATCAATGAGTTGTCATTGATATATGATGCATAGTTGTATTGTGTAAAGATGAATCATTATTGTCTTTTCATGGTTGATAGAGAGTACAAATGGATGAACTCTAATGTGGTCCCCTTATGGTGAAATCCCTCACTAGAAGACGCTTTGCGATTGAGTTATCCTAGAAGCATGGTTAGAGAACCCATGCTTAAATGTGGAATAATGAGATTAAGATCAATGAATTTGTCAATGAAACTATCCTATATGGATAGTGCATTCCATGCCATTTCCGGTGGTATGTGGAACGTCACATAACTCCTCACGGTTTGAGAGTTATGGCCCTACGAAGTTGGAGGACCCTCATATGATGGCCAGAAGCCCCAAAAGGTCAAAGAAGTCAAAGTTCATATAAAGAATAAATTATTTAAATAATAAAGTGAAGTGACAAAGTCAAAGAGGATTATTTAAATAATAAATTAAATGGAGAACTTTATAATTATGAAAGTAGTTATAAGAAGGTTAACCCTAAAAAGAGGAAAGTGGGTTAAGTGGTCAAGATGCTATTGGATATATCAACAAGTGGAAAATTGGACAAAGTTGGACATAAGTGACTATGTGTACAAAGTGGCTTTGTGGACAAAGTGGCCAAGAACATTCTTCTAAGGAAGCTACTTGGAGAGTGTAAATAAGAGGCAAGGGGTCTCTTGTAAAGACATATCTTGAGAATTTATTGAAGATCTATTCTGAAAGAGAGATTGACTAGAGGATCTCATGGATGCATCAATTTTTGTAAGTCTGAGATCTTGACGGAGAAAGTGTAAGGTA
>ML779614.1:782122-795046 GCA_009831015.1 Picea engelmannii | reverse complement strand
GCTTGCATTGCCCCGCTGCCAGCGGACCTGTTCAGTATCCCGGTGGGTTTACAAACACTTCCCACAGCTCTTATTAATATTTTATTTTGTTTTTCTTTTTGCAGATGGCTGAGCGGGGTGACGCTGAAAAATCTTGATATTTTCTCATATTTTCAGACCTCATCAAAAATTTTTTTATACTGTCCTTGATTCTGCTCCAGCAATGTTTTATTTCTAAAACAACTTGCTATGACAGGGAGACATCCTTTTGAGTCATTCCTTTACGGAAAAGGGACAGCGTAAAAAGATAAATATAATCACGAGATCACTTAACTCAGATCAACTTTCCTCTTTGGTTTCCTTACGAGACCTCAGAGCGGCCAACGGAGCCGTTAAACTCGTCAGGGTGGTCCATACCAAACGGCTTGGGTTATTAGACAACCCCGGACCGGTTCCACTCTCTTAATTGACGGACGGTCACTTTCGCCCGTCAACACCCCCTTATGGTGAAATCCCTCACGGGAAGACGCTTTTCAATTGAGTTATCCTAAAAGTATGGTTAGATAACCCATGCTTAAATGTGGAATAATGAGATTAATATCAGTGAAAATATCCTATATGGATAGTTCTTGTCATGCCATGTCTGGTGGTATGTGGAACGTCACATAACTCCTCACAGTTTGAGAGTTATGGCCCTACGAAGTTGGAGGACCCTCATATGATGGCTAGAAGCCCCAAAAAGTCAAAGAAGTCAATGTGCTTACAAAGAATAAATTATTTAAATAATAAAGTGAAGTGACAAAGTCAAAGAGGATTATTTAAATAATAAAGTAAATGGATAACTTTCTAATTATGGAAAGTAGTTATAAGAAGGTTAACCCTAAAAGGAGGAAAGTGGGTTAAGTGGTCAAGAGGCTATTGGATATATGGACAAGTGGAAAATTGGACAAAGTTGGACATAAGTGACTATGTGGACAAAGTGGCTATGTGGAAAAGGTGGCCAAGAAGATGCTTCTAAGGAAGCTACCTGGAGAGTATAAATAAGAGGAAAGGGGTCTCTTGTAAAGACATCTCTTGAGCATATATTGAAGATCTATTCTGAGAGAGATATTGAATGGAGGATCTCATGGATGCATCAAGTTTTGTAAGTCTGAGATCTTGATGATGAAAGTTTCAGAATTTCAGAAACCCTAGTTTTTGAAGGAGTACGTGAGTAGCAGTGGGCTAGAGAGTGTACATACGTGGGCTACAGTGAGCCAGTGTGTGTACAAACACAGGATGAATAAGGATAGAGTGCGTACAATGGATGGAATTCATGAAGACTTGAGAGTGAGATGATGCCTGGCTCTTGAATTATGAAGAAAGTTCCAAATCTGCATTCTATGGGCTCAAATCTTCCATAAAAAGTCTAGTATGGTTACATGATTCTTTTGATGGATACTTGTGCTTAAGGTATGATGAATTCTGATGCAGGAGCATCATCAGTAGCCAAGAAAGTATGGATGTGGAAGCTAGCTGGGAAAAGCGCCAACACATTTTTCACGTTTTGAAATGTTTTGAAAGATTAAGAAGCGGATATAAATGTAATAGCTAGAAGCGTACTTGCATTTATGTCTGGATGTTGTGAATAGATCATGAGATATTTGCTCTCATCTGTCAATGTAAAAGGCATTTAAGCCCAGTTAATGAAAGTAGGTAGATTTGAATTATAGATTAGATAGTTTAGAAGAGCAGGAGGGAAAACAAATATAGACACCCTCATCTTTGTATCTTTAGATCATTAACACATTAGCACAGGATAGAAGAAGAGAGCTGTAGCAGAGAGTTGAAAAGAAGAATCCATGTATAGAAGCTTTGAATTAATATATGAAGCTTTGAATCCAATTTCATGGTGTTATGATGTTTTTTGTTTATACATGGTGAATGGTATGCTTACGGTTGTTTTATTCTCTCTGTTATGCATTGGTTATGAGGCTATGCTATGTATGTATGATTTCATGTTTAATGTTTGAAGTCTGAGAGAGAGAGAGAGAATGAGTTTCAATTGTTTCTCTTCCTGAGTGAGAGAAGTTCCTGCAAAGAGTGCAGTGAAACGTCCGCAAGGTGTGAGTTGACAAGGGTTCTGAGTTTTATCTCAGGAAAGATCAGGAGAGATACCGTTTCTCTCATTCCAACATAAGTGCAGGTGAAGCATAGAAGCTATGAAAGGTGTGCGTAGGCTAGTTGAGGCCTTAAAATTATCAACTAAGGTTGAAAGGTAAAGGTCTGTTGTTGTAGAAGGTTCACAGAGTCGAAGAATCAAATACTTAGAAGTATTTGAAAGATCACCACAAGGAGTGTGTGCAAGAGTCTTTTCGAGACTGAGTTGCAAGTGAAAGCTTGGGAGGGTCAACACCATTGAAAGTACTCAAAGGGAGATGGAGATTGAAAATGTCTCGTAGAAGTTAAGTTCCAGTGGAAGAACACTGGTTCATTTTGCAGAAGCTGTCAAGGAGGAACCGAGCAGTCAGAATTCTCCGAGGAGAACTCCTGAAGTCACGAGGATCGTAGGATCCAGAGAAGCTGCAAGGTGGATAGGGGAGGATGAACCCATCACTTTGGTATTAAGAATCAACACAGACTGTTGATCATGATTTGTTGTGAGTCGTTGGATCATTTCGAGGATTCAAAGTTCGTAAGTCCGGAGTGTAAGCCAAAATCCTTGGTCACTCTAACTTATGAATCATGAAAGGAATTGTTAAGTGAAGACATTTGGGATTTCGGTAATTCGAGATTCGAAATACCGAAAATCCTGAGGACAAGGAGCCAGGGGCCTTTGCATTGAAAAAACCCGGAGTTGCAAAACACGAAATATTGTTAAGTGGCATTTCGACATTTCAGTGTTTCGGGGTTCGAGAATTCGGGGATTGTGGTGACAAGTGTTTTGGGGTCGAGAGTTTTGAAATCTCGGTACCCAGAAGCCCAAAATAATGTGGGTTGTTAGATCTAAAGGGAGGCTATCAATTGTTGATTCCGTAGAAGGAGCCATTTTGGAATTCGGGGTTTTGAAGTGACAGGGGGATCGTAGTTGAAGGCTGGTTCAAGTCCCGAAAGCCGCGAAGAGTGACGGGTGGCAGGAATCCATGTTAGAGACTAAGGACAGTTGAGAAGATAGGTGGCACGTACTCGTTGTCAAGTAGTGTCAATTTTCGTTGACCGTTTCGGGGTTTTGGAAGGTTGGAGAGTCGAGAAGCCTTACAATAGAAATCACAAAATCGTGAAACCCAAAGTCCCGATTTGGAAAAGGGCATGATCATATTATCGAGGTCAGGAGGTTTGAGTGATGATTTGTGTTTCATCATATGGGGCATACTCATAAGGACCTGTGGATACACCATCGTGTGTGTGAGGGATTCCCTATGCGGAAAATTAAAGAGGCAATCAAACTCAGGAGGGCAGATTTAGAACAATCCTGAGCGGATCTCATCCCAAGAGTCGGGGGTCTACACCAAGTGGTATCAGAGCTTAGAAAAAGTTCTTTGATTTTAGTAGCGGAGAAAAGAGGAACATTTTATAGCCATTACACCAAGGAGAAGAGACAAACCAATGCCTGATCCAGCCGTGGAAAATGAAATGCGTGAGTTACGTGCCAGACTTGATGCCATGGAGACAACACAGAAGTGCACAGTCAACACTGGGGATATCAACGAGGTTGAAAGTGAAAATGAAGTTGGAAATGAAGGAGAATAAGTTGCAGTCAAAGATGCTGTAGATGAATGCCTATTCAGGGCTATTGCAAGGATAGGTGCCAGAGAAAAAATCGACATTCCAGTGTATGAGCGAAACCTGGATGTTGAAGATATTCTAGACTGGATTAGAGCTCTTGATAAATACTTTGACTATGAGGATGTCGAGGAAGACAAGAAATTCAAACATGTCGTTAATAGAATTAAAGGGCATGAAGCACTATGGTGGGATGAACTACAGGATGACAGACGCTGCAAAGGAAAGCAAAAAATCAAAAGATGGGATAGAATGGTTGCAAAGATGAAATCCAAATTCATACCCAAGGATTATAAAATCACTCTGTTTTGAAGGATGCAGAATTTGAGACAGAAGTTGATGTCAGTGAAAGAATACACTAAAGAGTTCTATAGGATAAACATCAGAGCAGGTCATCAGGAAAGCGATGATGAAAAAGTTGCCAGGTACATGAATGGTCTGCAATATGACATCCAAGATGAGATGAGCATGATGACCATCCGAAATGTGGAAGATGCTTATTAGATAGCTCTAAAATCTAAAGAGAATCTGAGCCAAAGGCAAGGTCAAAGAGGCTGAGGTAGAAGTCAAGCCAGAGGCAAAATAATTGCCCAAGACAGAACTCAAAAATCTAAAGAAGAAGGGAAGAAACCTCAAACTCAACATGAGAGAGGCAGAAGTTCACAAAGAGGATATTATGCCGATAGAAACACTTTTCCTCGAACTAGAGGAAGAGGAAGAGGTAGAGGTGGTGAAGTAAAGTGCTTTGTCTGTGGGAAGATCGGACATAAATCTTATGAGTGTCCAGACAAGAAGAAAGAAGGTGGCGAAACTCACATTGCTGAAGCATAAGGATGGAATGTTGAGGAAGAAGATGCTGAGGGCGGAAGATCCTTGATGATGAGGAAAGTTCTCTTAATGCCAGAGAGGGAGGCAGAGAACCCATCCCAAAGGAACAGTCTGTTTCAGACTGATTTCAAAACCAAAGACAAGGTATGCAAGGTCATCATGGACAGTGGTAGCACAGACAATCTTGTTTCTATAGAGATGGTAGAAAAGCTGGAGATGGAGACTGTTGTACATCCAAGCCCATATAGATTTTCGTGGCTACAAAAAGGACATCAGGTAAATGTCACTAAACAATGTTTAGTTTAATTTAAAATAGGAGGATATAAGGATGAAATATTATGTGATGTCATTCCTATGGATGATTGTCATCTATTTCTGGGTAGACCGTGGCAATATGACAAGAATGTGATTCATGGTGGGAGAAAGAACACATACACCCTGGAAAAAAATGGGGGAATGCACATGTTGATGCCGATCAAGGACAAAGAAGTGAAACCAGAGGTGAGCAACACTGTACTTCTCATGAATGGGAAGGAACTTCTTAAAGAGGTTAAGAAGAAGGAAGATACACAATTTATTGTGGTCAAGAAGCCCAAAGTTGTTTTGACCAGTAAGAGAATAGATGATCTACTAGAAGAAATACAGGAGTTGCTGGAAGAGTTTGATGATATAGTAGTGGACGAACTACCTTGTTCATTGCCACCGATTAGGAGTATAATCCATCACATTGATATTATACCTAGAGCCAGTTTACTAAATAAAGAAGCGTACAGGTTGACATCACAGGAGAATGAAGAAGTTAAGAGACAAGTCCAGGACTTAATGGACAAAGGATTGATTCGAGAGAGCTTGAGTCCATGTGTTGTTCCGACAATGCTCAACCAAAAGAAAGATGGAGGCTGGAGAATGTGTACAAACTCAAGGGAAATCAATAAGATTACCATCAGATATAGATTTCCATTGCCAAGGATGGAAGACTTGATGGATTTCTTAAGTGGAGCAATTTTTTTTTCAAAGATTGATTTGAAAAGCAGATATCATCAAATTCGAATGAGAGAAGGTGATGAATGGAAGACATCATTCAAGACGAATGAAGGGTTGTATGAATGGCTTGTCGTGCCATTTGGCTTAAAAAATGCACCTAGTACTTTCATGAGATTGATGAATGAAGTCCTGAAGGATTTCATTGGGAAATTCGTCATTGTATATCTTGATGATATATTAATTTTTAGCAAGATAGAAGCAGAGAAATTAAGGCATTTAGCTGTAGTGATGAGAATATTACATCAAGAGAAATTGCTAATTAATATGAAGAAATCATAATTTATGAGGACAAAACTCATTTATTTGGGTTTTGTTATCTCTACAAATGAGTTGAAGATGGATCCAGAAAAGGTAAATGCGATTAATAATTAGCCATCACTGAAAAATGTGTTTGAAGTTTGAATCTTCCATGTTTAGGCAAGTTTCTATAGGAAATTCATTCGAAACTTCAGTGGAATCAGCGCACCAATGATGGATACGGTGAAGAAAAGACACAAATCTTTTCACTGGAAAGAAGAAGCAGAGAAGAGTTTCAGTCTGCTAAAGAAGAAGATCATGGAACAACCAATTATAGTTTTGTCGGATTTTAGCAAGACATTCCAGGTCAAGTGTGACGTGAGTGGATTTGCAATTGGAGTGGTCTTGAGACAAGACGACAGGTCGATCGCATACTTCAGTAAAAAACTGAATGAAGCAAAAATTAAGTACTCAACATATGACAAAGAATTTTATGCAAACATACAAGCACTGAAAAAATGGAGACATCATTTGGTTCCTAAAGAGTATTTTTTGTATAGTGATAATCATGCTTTACAATTCATGACTCAATAGGAGAAGTTGAACCAAAAACATGCTAAATGGGTTGAATTCATGCAGAATTTTACTTTTGTAATTAATCATATTTCTGGAATTGCTAACAAAGTGGTTGATGCTTTGAGCAAGAAATGTTTGCTTATGTAGGAATTTAGAGTCAAGACTTTGGGTTTTGATAACCTCGAAGAAATGTACAGGGATGACCTAGATTTTAAGGAAGCATATGAGACATCTGAGAATCCAATTTTCAAGGACAGAAACCAATGGACCGAATATATGATCCAAGATGGATTGTTATTCAGGGGCAGTCAACTATGTATTCCAAAATGTTCCATGAGGGAGAACCTGCTGAAGGAAAAACACAGTGGAGGATTGGTCGGACACTTCAGTCATGATAAGATGTTCTCAAAATTGAATGGCTCATATTTTTAGCCAGGAATGAGGACAGATGTTAAGAAATTTGTGGAATGATGCAGGATTTGTCAACACACAAAAGGGAAAAGGTAGAACATAGGGTTATATAAGCCATTACCCATACTTGCAAGGCCGTGGGATGCAATGAGCATGGATTTCATATTGGGACTGCCAAGGATTCAAAGAGGCTATGATTTGATTTTTGTGATAGTCGACAGATTTTCAAAGATGGCACATTTCATACCATTCCAGAAAACCAGTGATGCAACTCATATTGTGAACCGATTTTTCAAGGAAGTCGTCAGACTTCACGACTTGCCAAGGAGTATTGTTTCTGATCAAGATACTAAATTCATTGGACATTTTTGGAGGACTTTATGGAAGAAGATGGGGACAAGTTTTTCATTTATCTCAACGTAACATCTTTAGACATATGGATAGACAGGATTTACGAACATGAGCTTGGGGGATTTGTTGAGGATCCTAGTGACTGAACACCATAGTCAGTGGGATCACATTTTGCCACAGGTGGAATTTTCTTATAATGACTTGATTAACAGAAGAACAAGGGAGAGTCCATTCTAGATTGTATATGGAATGTAGCCAACGGAAGTTTTTGAATTGAAAGATGTGGAGAAAACTGAATTCAGAAGTGCTAGTGCAGAGAATTTTGTAGAAGCAATGAAGGAGCTTCACAACCAAATTAAGGAACGATTGTAGAATTCAAATCAAGAATACAAGCGGAGAGTAGATCAACACAGGCATGAAATTCAATTTGAAGTTGTTGATTTGGTTCTTGCACATATGAGGAAAGAAAGGTTCCCAAGGGGAATGTATAATAAACTGAAGATGAAAAAGATTGGACCATGCAAGGTCATAAGGAAATTTGGGGCAAATGCAAATGAGATTGAATTACCCGATGAGATCAGAATCTCATCGATATTCAATGTTGTGGATTTGTACCCTTACAAAGCTAAAGAAGCAAGAGCAGAGGATGAACAGAAAGAGGTTCAATGGACTAAACAAATGCCTGTAGCTGAAAAGCCACAGATCGAAAGTATAATTGACAAACAGATTAGCAAAAAGACTAGGAGGAAGGAGTATTTTGAATACTTGGTCAAATAGAAGGGACATCCAGTTGAAGATGCCAGTTGGGAGGATGAAGAAGAAATTCAGAAGCATGGAAAAACCATGCAAGAGCTCATGAACAAGAGTTCATAAAAATTTTCAAGCGAGGGAGTATGATGTAGGAGCATCGTCAACAACCAAGCAAGAATGGATGCGAAAGCCAGCTAGGAAAAGCACCAACACATTTTTCACGTTTTGAAATGTTTTTAAATATTAAGAAGTGGATATAAATGTAATAGCTAGAAGTGTACTTGCATTTATGTATGGCTGTTGTAAACAGATCGTGAGCGATTTTCTCTCATCTATCAATGTAGAAGGCATTTAAGCCCAGTTAATGAAAGTAGGTAGATTTGAATTATAGATTAGATAGTTTAGAAGACTAGGAGGGAAAACGAATATAGAAACCCTCGTCTTTGTATCTTTATATCATTAACACATTAGCACAATATAGAAGAAGAGAGTTGTAGCAGAGAGTTGAGAAGAAGAATCCATGTAAAGGAGCTTTGAATTAATATATGAAGCTTTGAATCAAATTTCATGGTGTTATGATGTTTTATGTTTATACATGGTGAATGGTATGCTTATGGTTGTTTTATTCTCTCTGTTATGCATTGTTTATGAGGCTATGCTATGTATGTATGATTTCATGTTGAAAGTTTGAAGTTTGAGAGAGAGAGAGAGAATGAGTTTCAATTGTTCCTCTTCCTGAGTGAGAGAAGTTCCTGCAAAGAGTGCAATGAAACGTCCGCAAGGTGTGCATTGACAAGGGTTCTGAGTTTTATCTCGGGAAAGCTAAGTAGAGATACCGTTGTTCTCATTCCAACATAAGTGCAGGTGAAGCAAATAATCCGTGCAAGGTGTGCATAGGCTAGTTGAGGCCTTAAACTTATCAACTAAGGTTGAAAGGTAAAGGACTACTGTTGCAGAAGGTGCACAGAGTCAAAGAATCAAATACTTAGAAGTATTTGAAAGATCACCGCAAGGAGTGCGTGCAAGATTCATTTCGATACTGATTTGCAAGTGAAAGCTCAAGAGGTTCAACACCTTTGAAAGAACTCAAAGGGAGACAGAGATTGAAAACATCTCGCAAAAGCTAAGTTCCAATGGAAGAACACTGGTTCATTTCGCAGAAGCTGTCAAGGAGGAACCGAGTGGTCAGAATTCTCCGAGGAGAACTCCCAAAGTTGTGAGGACTATAGGACGAAAGAAGCTACAAGGTGGATAGGGGATGGTGATCTGTTGTGAGTCATCAGATCATTTCGGGGATTCAGAGTTTGTAAGTTTGGAGTGTAAGCCAAAATCCTTGGTCACTCTAACTTCTGAATCATGAAAGGAATTGTTAAATAAAGAATTTCAAGATTTCAATCATTCAGGATTTAGAATACTGGAAATCCTGAGGACAAGGAGCCAAGGGCCTTTGCATTAAAAAACCCCAGAGTTGCAAAACGGGAAATATTGTGAAGTGGTGTTTTGGCATTTCGATGTTTCGGGGTTCGGGAATTCAGGGATTGTGGTGACAAGTATTTTGGGGTCGAGATTTTTGAACTCTCGGTACTTAGAAGCTCAAAATAACATGGGTCATTGGATCTAAATGGAGGCTATCAGTCGTTGATTTCGTAGAAGGTGCCATTTCATAATTCGGGGTTTCGAAGTGATAGGGGGACGGTAGTCAAAGGATGGTTCAAGTCCCGAAAGATGGGAAGAGTGACAGGTGGCAGCAATCCATGTCAGAGATTGAGGACAATTGAGAATATAGGTGTCACGTACTCGTTGCCAGGTAGTGTCAATTTTTGCTAACCGTTTCGGGGTTTTGGAAGGTTGGAGAATCGAGAAGCCTTATAACAGAAATCACGAAATTGTGAAACCCAAAGTCCCGATTTGGAAAAGGGCGCGATCATATTATTTAGGTCAGAAAGTTTGAGTGATGCTTTTTGTTTAATCACATGGGGCATACTCATAAGGACCTATGGATACACCATCGTGTGTGTGAGGGATTCCCTGTGGGGAAAATTAAACAGTCAATCAGACTCAAGAGGGAAGATTTAGAACGATCCTGAGCAGATCTCGGCTCGAGGGTTGGGGATCTGTGCCAAATTCTTAAGGCATTATTGTTATGGTTGTTGTGATATGGTTGTATTGGTTGATTGATAGAGTTGATTGATATTATTGGTTGATTGGTTGATTGTATTGGTTGAGAAGCACTCTTATGGTTCAATACTGATATGATTGCCATAGTATATTGGTTGATTATACATGATTAAGTAGCATTCATGTTGTATGGTTGAGGAGGATGAGTAAGTTGTTGGAGAGCATAGATGTGTTGTGATTGGTTATTGTTCAGATTGGACAGTGAAAGACATAAGTAGATGTGACTGAATTCTATAGAGGATCTGAGTTTTTCATGGAGAGAAAACCCTAATTGTTCATAAGGAATATGCAGGTTGTAGTACAGACAGGCTGCATACATACGCGAGTTGTACTACTGGTAGGGCACATACATACGCATGTTGTGCTATTGACAGGTCACATACCTATTGATAGATTGGTATTTGTTGAGGATTGATTCCTCTTCTTAGTTGGTGCTGATTTGTGTAAGCTAAGTTTTTCATTCTAGAGTTGGTGCTCTTGTGGAGTTGCAACTCTATTCAATTGTTGTTGATAACCCAAGGATTGTAGTTTGTAATAAAAATCAAATTGTACATACATGTTGTGTTCTTTGTGTTCCTTGTGGTGATGAATTATTGAGGATATATGTTGTTTATATATTTTCAAATTTAACTGGTTATAAATGACAGTAATAAGTGATGAGTAAATGGTGATTGCTAACTAAGGTGTTTTTTGAAGGGAAGTTTGAAAATGAGCCCTACACTGATTCGCCCCCCCCCTCTTCTCAGTGTGGTCAGTGTGTCCAACAACAAAGAGAAGGTGAGTGATTATAAACCCCGAGCCAATTGATACACCTTGAAAGTTTCCCGTTCCAACAGCATGACCAATAGCATGACTTAGATCTTTCATGACCAGCAAAAAAAGAAATGGGGAAACAGGGCAGTCTTTTCTTAAGCCTCTCTAAGATTGGAAAAAAGGGGAAGCTGCCCCATTGATAAGGACTACAAAAGAAACTGAGGATAAACATTCCATCACCCACCTGATAAAAGGAAATTCAAACCCCAAATGAGTAAGGAGGAGTTTGATAAATGACTAGTTAACATGATCAAAGGTCTTAGATAAGTCACTTTTTAGGATTCCTTATCGATGCTTTGTGGTCTTTAGATTGTGGAGCCCCTCTTGAGATACGTCGATTTCTTTATGAATCTAGCGTCCCTCCAAAAAACCAAATTGCTCTTTTGAGATGGCACCCGAGAGGGTAGGATTTAGTCTCTGAGCAATGATCTTGGCCATAATTTTGTAGAGGAAGTAACATAATGATATTGGCCTAAAGTCATCGAAGGATTGTGTCTCATCCAACTTTTGGATAAGAGAAATGAAAGTATCATTTATAGGGGCATACAGTCTCCCATTTCTCCTCAATTCTTCAATAACCTAAAGGAGCTCATAAAGAATTCTATTGTCCATCCATCTGTACCCAGGCTTTACTCCTTTTGAAAACTGTGGAGAGTTTCCTTAAGCTCCTCCATTCCCACTTCCACAAAAAGATCTTTTTTTCCTTCCTCATCAAAAAATCTGGGGAAGAGAAGTGCCAACCTTATAATCTCTGCAATATTAGCTCCTGGGTCAGCCCTGAAAGGGGATTGTAAATTATTTTTCCCCATTTGTGCTAATCCATCAAATGAGGAAACAAAAGTGCCTGATTGATCCTTTAACTTTCATATGGTGTTTGTCGTCTTCCTACCTTTCATGTAGTCTTGGAAAAATTTAGTATTCTCATCACCTTTATTTAACCAGGTAACCCTACTTTTTAGGTGCCATTCAAATTATTTATCTTCAAGAAGCTTCTTGTGACATGCTTCTAGTTCCTGGAGATCGGCCTTGGCTTCCAATGAAATGTAACCTCCGTCTGCAGTCTAATAAAGGTGCTCAATCTTATCTTCAATTTCTCTTAATTCAATATCCTCCCTAGCATGCTTGGCATTTTCCCAAGGAATAACCAACTACTTGATGCATTTTAAGTTTGACACAAAGTGGATTACAACTGAGATGTTTGAGCCCTGATCAAGAGGAATCTAATTTTCCTTGACAATATTATCAAATTCTTCATTAGCTATCCAAGTTTCATTAAATTTGAAATGAATGGCAGGCTTCATGGGACCTTTGATCAGTTCCAGCCATATTGAGGAGTGGTCAGAAAAACCACCACATCCCACCCATTTCCTGAGCTGCAAAGGGAGGTCTAGAATAGATTCCAAGACCAGAAAACGGTCGAGACATTTGGAAATCCAGGAATCCCCTAATTGTTGATTCCTCCATGTAGGGAGTAGCTTTATAGGAGAAATTTCAATGATTCCATGATCATTGAGAAGGTGGGTGAAGAGAGTATTTTGATTGTCTGGTCAAGCATTGGGACCCCAAACTTCTGATTCCCCCAAAGAAAAATTCAATTCCCCCCCAATAATGAGGTTTATTGTTCTAAGAAAATGTTTGTTGAGTAGTGAGTCACAATAGGGGGCCCGATCAGAATATGACCCATAAACATTTATAACCCAGAGATCTAATTCCATTCCTTCCATCTCCAAATTCACTCCTAGGCATGACTCAAAGGCCCATCAGTTTGTGACTTTGACTAGTTGTGAGTTCCAACCAATCACAAACCTACCCAGCCGACCAAAAGAATCATATCCAAATAAATTCCAGGATGGGATTAAATTCTCCGACATCCTGGTCACTAAATCCTCCTCCGCCAAATTTTCTTGAATAAGGATTACATAGGGATGATTCATCAAGATCAACCGCTTTAGGGTGAGTTTCTTCTGGGAGCTCACCACGCCCCTGCAGTTAAAA
>ML779614.1:716189-782095 GCA_009831015.1 Picea engelmannii | reverse complement strand
GAATAAGGCACGGATTTATTCTTTTGAGAGGTGGAAGGTTTGGCCCCTTCCCTTTTTCAGAGGATGATCGTCAAGGTTTGGACCCAAACTAGTGCCACCAGATTCCAAAACAATATTTTGGTTCTGTAGGTGGAATCAAATGGTTGAATCATTTGATACCATGGAATAGGTCTCTTCTGATGAACAAGGGTTGTGAGATCCAGGAGAGGGGGGTGGCAAGAGGGAGAAAGAGGCGATTTGGGTGGAGATGGGTATGGAGGAAAAGGAATCCACACCAAAAGATAGAGTTGTAGAGAAGGGGATATCCCAAAAAGAGGGGGAAGTATCTAACTTTAAGAATTTTAATGAATGAATTAAACCATTAGCATGAGAGGGAATGGAGAGATGCATACCAAGAAAAGAGCCAAGCTGTTGAAGGGGAAACATCCCTAGTGATGTTATATCCACATGACCAACATATGGCTGATGTGATAACAAAGAAATCATGTTCTTGTTTGAAACAGATCCTTGAGTGTATGAATCTAGCCTCTGACCCTGAGGAAAGGGGGGCGATGAAGAAGAATCATCGGTCGAAGAGGGGAGAGAGTTGAAACCATCATTTTTCAGCACACCAGAAAATTTTCAAGTCTGAATAGTTTGAGATATTCCTTCATGACCTCATAAAGGAAGGGGGAAATCCTTTACAGTGTGACCATGTTCGTGGCATCTCTTGCATATAAAAGGTAACCTTTCATAATCCAAGATTTCAGTTCTGGTGTGGCCCCTGTCATTCATCTTAAATTTCTTCTATAAGCCCCCTCTGATGTTGATAGATACAAGTATAAGATCCATGGAAATTTCCCCAGTCTCTTTGAAATACATATCTGCAACCAAGAAATTTCCAAGCATATTCCCCATATGTTGAAAACATTTGAGGGACCAATACAACGAGGGGATTCCAGGAAGTTGACACCAAATTGGAATAGTGTCCATTTTCTCATTATCAACATCAAAAGTGGGTTCCCATTTTTTCAAGAGAACTGGGGAGGAATCAGTACACTAGCCACACTGCAGGGATTTATCATCTTGTGAGACTTCAGAGAAAATGAACATAAACCACCCTTTTGATAGTCCACTTATCTTCGAAGGAGAATCATATGAAGAACCCCAAGATGATGTCACCCAAGAAAAAATGGTTTTGAGATTGAAGTGTCGGCCATAGGCTTTCCAAACAATATATTTATCTGTCATTTCAATACCCCCTTCGATCGATAAATCTTCACCAAAAACCAAATTAGACTCTTCTGAGGACATTGAAACACACCTGTTCTGATGCCTCCTTTTTCTTGTTTTTCCTTTTGGGGAGAGACTTTATACAAGAGGAGATACCAGATTCGTACCCAACTAATCCAAGGTGTTTTCCTAGCCATTTAGGTTTGTTGGGTCGAGACTAGACACAATAAAACCATCTCTATGGGTTAGGGTTCTAGTAGATGGGGGTTGTGGCAAGTCCGAACTAAGGTAGAGAAAGGAGAGAAGAAAGTCTTGATCCCGACCTAGGCTATTTACAACTTCAATTCCCATAGGGGAACTATCAAAGAGGGAACAAGGAATAGAGGGAATCACCAGTGACCAGGAGAAATGAGAAGAAGCAACTAAGGGAAGGGGAGAGTCCATCAAGAAAGCCGTTAAATTGGCAAGACAAAAAAATCCATGGGAAGAAACAAACCTTTCCAAAAATGTGGTTTCTGTAGGGTTGGGAGAGATAGACCCATCAGTAAAAATAAGAGGAGACAGGGAAACTAGTGCCAAACCCAGATATGGAGATCCAAATGAAGTGGTCGAGGCTAGAGAAGGAGAGAAAAAAAAAGAAGGACTCTTTTTCCAAATTGTCGAGCCGACCATAGGAGGACACGAGGTTGTGACCAGAAGGGGATAACTGCCATCTAGCGGTGACTAGGGTAGAAACTTTGTTGGGTCCGAGGAATAATCAACGAAGTCCTCATAAACCAACATATTCGTCAGCCAAAGAACTGCAGAATAAAACCCTTACCACCGGAAAATCTAGGTAGAAGCCACAAAAAAATCACGACTACTACAACCAACGTAAAGATGATTAGGGATTTTTCAAGCTTGTGGTAAAAAATAGACCACAGAGCCATTTTTATCCCACCAAATATTTCCATTATTATTTACTTATTATTATTATTATAATTATTTATTTAATAATATGGGGAATTACATACTCCCCCACTTCAAGAAACTTCATCTTGAAGTTAACATTATTTATGTTACTTATAGGTTTTTAATTTTCTCCCTGTATAATCCACAACACCCTTTATTGGATTAGTATAAATCCACCCAAGTGACCATAGCAGGCATCGAAAGTCCACATGACCCCATCGGGGAAGTTCGAGTACTCTCTAGATTTCCTTCTCAACTTTTGGAACCAAGATTAAATAATACTAGTCTATCTAAAGCCCCAAGGCTCGAGACCTCATCTACCCAAGAAAGCATCTAAATCAATACTCATGTACACTAGTGATATAAATCAATACTCACATACACCAGTGATTTGGATCAACACTCATGCACACCAATCATCTGGATCAATACTAACACACACCAGACATCTCGAAAGGTTAGACCTAAAATCCCTCCTTATATTCGATCAGTTACACATCCCTAGGAATCAAATTCCAATGCCACAACACCAGTGGTGACAAACACTCAATCACTTCTTTGGGTCTTCAACATCACAACTCTATATTAGGCACTACGTCCTTCTCAAGATGGTCCCAGTAAGGAAAAATAACCATTGTCATAGGTTGGTTGATTAAGTTTGTCCCCATCCCATATGGTTTTACTTTGTAGATATTATCCTCCATAGGTATGGGCTCCCATGAGATCATCAAATAAACTGGCCATCTTGGCCCATTGGTGGATAACCTGACAATCACCACCTCACAACATGCAACCAATGCATTAGTTATAATCATAATATCAACATCTCATAGAAAAAATCCACATGATAAATCTCCCATGTCATCATGAGAATACAACATCATTGTCATCACCACATGCTCACACATGTGATCATTAAACATATCATCATAAAATCTACATGTAAGTACCACATGCCATCACATCATGACATACTATCATAACATAATAAAATCAACATATTTTTATCCAATATCTAACATTACATCAACACAATCAACGGAACCACGGAACATCATATGTAAATACCATAGGGATCTTAAGATAGCATAACATCATGAATATAATAATTATCTCAACACATAATGCATACAAAGAAACAAAACATCATACTCATAGTTATCATGATTTATCAAGAAAATTGAGCCACTACCTTGCATGATTATATATACAAGGAATACCAGCTATCACATCTAATGCAAGAATTATCGTCAAACATCCATCTAACACATGGATATACATGGTTAATTTTTTCATCCCAGGATAACCATAGAAAGGATAATCACTAATATGAGTGCCATGTGATCATCCAGATACCAATATTTTATGATTATCAATTCTTCTTATTATAATAACAAGGTTGGAAATTTACACAATATGTATAGTCACCCTATTATTATGCTAAAGTTTTCACATACTTTCCTTGTCTCGATACATTTTTGTATTTCACATAAACCCCATCATCTAGAGCCACAATCTCTAGTCATGTAATCTTTTCCACATAGTGAAATATAGTGAATTTCAATAGTAAGCTATTACGGGCCATACTAACATGCATTAAATCATTGATCTAAAAATTCTTGAATTTGTATATCCTTTGATCATTACCCAGGGTTATTACATCACTTTACATCTTTTTTTGATTCATTCAAGCAATGCTATGCCCAATAGCCTACAAAGTCTAGGCCATTATTATTTAAGTTTTATGTCATGCTTAACATGAAAGAATGGTTAAATTATAATGATGTATCCATCACTTAGTAATTATCATTGTTCATCCTCGGAAGGATTATCTCATATAATCCAAATACATAACTCGTCATTAACATTTTATCTTCTTACTCTTCATGCTAGGTGTTTTCTCAAATTCTAAGATTCATTTATCACATGGTCTATTTCCCTTGTATTTGAAGGTCTTTAAACTTAAAAAAAGGTAGTTTACACATGCACACACACTTAGATTTTGTAAACCCTTGGACCTTTTCCCTTGGCTATAATTTGTCATCCCTAATTAGATGCAAGTGCCAGGGTTTCTTTAGAATAAAAAATAATTTATAAGGAACTTTAAGACGAATATAGGTGATGGTGGAGATGCTTAATACCTTCACTATTTTGAATCTTTATAGTGGATTTATTCTTTGAATGCACTTGCTAATCAAATCATGTGGTATGTAGAACATGATGTATCTATACCCATGCAACTAGGATATGGGCATGTTGAATTGGGGGGGACAACTACAGGTTACCTTTAGTCCAATAGTGTTAAATGATATTTGAAATATTTACAGTTCTCCACTCTAAGTAGAAATTAGATCCATGATATACTTTGGGTTCTCCACACTCAATAGAGATCATATCCATGATATACTTGGGGTTTGGTAAGGTCAGATCTTGGTGTAACAGGCTTGAACAAGTTAAATAACCATGAAAGAATATTTTTTTAATTTTTCATGCCCATGTCCAAATAAGATCATGTCATATGCAATGTAATGTATGCACTTTTCATTTTATATTAGAACATAGTCTATGTTTCAACTAGTTGGTAATACAAACATGTTTCATATATCACTATGCAACTTAAAATAGACTCGATTTCTAGAATTTTATAATTACTATGTTATGGATCTTAGCCTAATGATATGTGTTATCCCTAAAGTTGACCCTTGACTGCAGTAGAGCCAAGCTAGGGAACCTCATTTGTTGCAATGATTTGGTTGATGAAAGGTAGATGGATCAATAGGTCGAGTTGGTTAAGGATCTCGTAAAGATCATCAATTAGATCTCAAAATATGGGAAGTACCTCATATATTCAAGGACATTCACTTTGATGATTAGATTAAATAACAATTAGATATAGGAGGAATGGCGAGAGAAACACAAAACACAAGTGAATTTTTTTTTCACTTGTGTGCAGAATATTTCCAAGTTCAAAATATCATTTAAAACCTAAAACATATATCTGAATAGAATTTAAAAAGATAGTTAATTGACAACAAACTCTTCACTATAATCATAGCTGATTCTGTGAGTGCATGAATGCATTGCAAAAATACTCATTCTATTCAAATAAGAAAAAAAGAAAGTACAAAGATACAATATCTAACCATCAAAATGTTTGAATCCCTGAGTATCATATGCTACAGGAATGAATCTCTTTCCATTTAAATTTCTACACCTTACACTCCTCTTCCATCAGTCGATCTCCCTCTAAAGAGGAATCTTCCCAACATTTCTCCCTCTTGGGCCTAAAAAGGATCCCTCAAATATCCCTTTTTACATTTGAAATGATATAATATGTAGCCCAATTACAATCCCAAGATCCAAGATTAATGGATCGAAAATTCCCTAAAATCAAACATAATAAGCCCCTATAGGAAGACTTAGATCTAAGAGATAAAGGATAAGATTCATAACCTAAATTTAGATCATGTTTACTAGGTTACACTTTGACTAATGATTTTATGCCTTAAAATGCTAAATTTGATATTTGAAAGAGTTATCCTTCACTTGAGTTATTGCTTGAAACTTGAGATTAATAAGAATTTGATTTCTAGAAATGAAGATCTGTTGCCAATATTATAGGATGTAATTTTCCCCTTCTTGTAGGTGCTTTGCTACTTGTCCCTCCTTTGACTGCCATCTGCTAAATGTTTGCCTGGAAACATGAAATGCATGCTCAAATATTACCTCCAAATCTGGGATATTTGGTAAATTATAAGATTTAAATATAAATCATCTTTTCTTTTAATGAGAAGCTCGATGATAACTCAAACACCTAACAAAAGAAGGATAATCCTTATCTTGTTTTCTACTTCCAGATGACTTATTGATTTCACAGGTTAACAACTATGCAGATGGAGTTTGAAAAATAGAGAAAAATAGGAAGACTGAAGAATTGATCGACCATGGCCATCATCAATATTTAAGATATCATCTTCTCTATTTTTCTTAGTTTTATAGTAGGGTACATTTTTTATAATAATAGGGTTCTACACTACCTTGACTACACCAATTGTAGAATGATCTCAAGACCTTTTCCTTTGTGCAATTTGACTAGAAACTTTGTTAAATTTGATGGTTGTTTCCCTTCAAATCAACAGATGATTTTGGAGGTATTCCACTGCATTTCTAAATGAAATACACTAATGTGACCATCAATGGCATATTGGATAGATTGATAATCCATTAAGTAGATAAAAAAAAACTTTAGCCTCTCTTATGCTCCTTCCATTGATAATTTTAACTTTTAGCTTCATCACATTATTTCCAACAAACCATCTATCATGAAGAGCATGATGTAAACCAATTGCAGATGTTGCACAATCAAAACACAGGTAGGAATTCTCATCACAAGGCCACTCTTTTCCATTTTGTTGCATGGGAATGGCTCTAGAATGAGCATTAAGAGACCTCTGAAATACCATATTGGAACCCTCTAACTGTGCTTAAGATGGCAATGGAAAAACCTCGACATCCAATTACTATCACAAAAAATTCATCCCCCTCAGCAGTTCATTATTGTCAATGGTCTCAACACCCAAGCATGTTCCTTTCTTTGACACTTGTGCACTTATTTATTAAGCTTGGCTCACGATACCTGTGGTGATTTGTTGTCTTTGGTTCTATACCTTGGACACCTATTTAACCCTTAATCAACACTAGAACAAGTCATTTGCATCATCGATTTGACATCTGCGCATTTTTTGTGAGCGTGTTGGCACTTGTGATTGTCATGGCATGCGAGAGCTCTTTACTTTGTAGAACCTTGACATTTTTTGTTTTGTTATGCATTAAGAAATATCCTCTCTCCATGGTGCCTTGTGTGTGGGTGTTGTCAATGCATCTACTCTCGATCCTGTTGACATGTTGTGACTCTTAGGCTAAGCCGAGACTTGGAGGTTGAGCTCATTGATAAACCCAACAAAATTTTTAAACACCAAATCCCTTTAATTTAAACAAATATAAAACATTATTTTAAAACTAATATAATCTTATATTTTACAAAAAAAAATTGGTTTTGTTTCAAATGGGCAAAAGCACTTGGCATTTGTCATTTTCAAATGAAATCAAAGACCAAAGAATTCGATCCAAATAAATATTTGATACATCACCAGATTGATGTTTCTGATAAGACAGGAGGTCTTGACAAAAATTGGCAAAAGACTTGGAGGTTTTGGGAAACTGATACAAAATCACCGAAGAGATTGAAAACTTTGACTAGATCACATTTATGATTTCATTGCCAAAATTGTTGCTTTCCTACAACGAATAATTTTTTTAGACATGGCAACTTAGGTGCTAACAATATGTATACCTATAATTGATTATCCTCAAGGTATGGTTAGTGAACATGGTTTTATAAATTTTCCCCAACGATTTTGAAATTGTTACAAAATACAAATGGTCTTCAACTATGATAAACCTAAGGTTTCTAGCAAAATTTCCAAAAGGAAGATCTATTTAATAACTTTAAACATATATAAATATTGGTTGCATATTGCTTCACAAGGTCTCATAGGCCTCAAGGGTTGCAATCGTGCTTTGATACCATATGTAATGGCCCAAATTCTAATTTGATTAAAAGCATAAATAAATCTAGCAATTTTCAACCATTAAATGAAGAAAGTAAAAATGCATTGATTATGATCACAATAATTCATAAGAGTGAGCCAGAGGTGAGAATATTACTTGAGAATTGAAGACATCAACTTACTTAAAATATATATACATGTTGAATTTTTGTGCTCCAAGCTTTGATCTAGCATGCCCGAATAAAGTGTGAGGGACAACTCTCCTCCCAACCAACCCCCTATTCATCATGGTTAAGATCCCTTGATCCCTCAATCAACTACCTATGCCAGCTTCCAAGCCTTTCCATCAATTGCACCAACAAAATATTCCCCAACTCCTTTTCCACTTTCAATATATAGAGTTCTTCTTACATATCTATGCAGGAAGTTCCATTCACAAGTTACACTTATCATTGAGTAATTAAGCATGCAATTTCCTTTTTTCTTAACCTTTCTTAATTTAGTTTTCCATAAAATTGATCTTTTTCTTATTTTTACCCTTTTATTCTATTAATAAAATAATTCTTTTTTATTTATTTATTTTTATCTTTTACCCGATTTTCTTTCTATTTTTATGCCATTTGTTTATTATTATTATTTATTTAATAACCTGGGGAATTAAAATAAGGGGTGACCCTACTTGAGATGTCTTATTGGTTTCAAGAAACTGGAAGAATAACAATTTATTGGTACTACAAAAGAAAATGAAAAGAGGCATTCACCAATCCAACTAACCATAGTAGGACATATACCAATATGATTTAGAACTAGTCTCATATACAACTAGATAGCATCCTCATATGTTTTGGATAAGTTAAGCTTGACAACCATAGTACTTAGATTCTTAAATTTGATTATATGTAATCCCTCAGTAGCTACTCCAATTACATCATGAAGTTGTCTATTACTAAGAAAACCAAACTAATCACTTCTAATAAACTTAGAAAATGCCTTGTTCATATTGGCAATTTGGTTGTCATTGATGCCAACCTTGATAAATAGGTGAAGTATCATTGATTGATTGGTTTGAGAAGCATTGTCAATATTGGACATATTGTTATGAAGGTGACTTGAATTTCAAGCATTGTCAATATTGGACATAATGTTATGAAGGTGACTTGAATGTCAAGCATTGTCAATATTGGACATAATGTTATGAAGGTGACTTGAATATCAGTACAAAGATACTATTGACTAATATATTGTATGAGATTGATACACTCATCCTATATTTTATAAGGTTGATATTGTGTCATTAACATCCATGCACAAAAGAAGAAACTATGAAGAAATTATCCAGATAAAAAGAGTATATGGATAATCCAATATGGATCCATACAAATAACAAATAAAGAAATTAATAAGACATGGTTCATTAAAAGTGATTCATAAAATATCAATTGAAGAAGAGTCCAAAGATGAGACAAAATGCTAATGGTGGATGTTTGGTGAGGAAGCATTGACACCATCGAGTCACAAGTTGAAACGATTCAAACAACAATAATGTCGACTATCTGGAAGTCGATCGACTGTAATATGATTCAAATACAAGTTGACCGACTGCAATCCTACAAATTGATGGAAGTTTGATGAGACAAGTTGATCGATTTGAAGACGAGTCAAAGACAATTTGACCAACTGAAGGTTGAATTCAAAGGAAAATTGAGTCAAGAAATACAGGTCATCCAAAGCAAGACGAGACGACCAAAATTGAATTTCTTAGGTCGGTTTTCTTCCAAGTCAAGTCATTCCAAAAAAGAAGTAACCTAAAGTTCTAAGTCAAAGAAAACTTAAAAACAAGTCAGCTTGAGGTTGAAGCAAGATGGGTCAACTATAAGTGAAATACTCAAGTTGAAATTTCTCCTAGTTGATTCGACCAAAAATATTTTTGTCGGTCGAATGAGGAAGCTAATACAAAAAAGGGTGAGACCAAGTCAAATATTTAGTGAGTAGCAACTAAGAGGGAATTGATTTTAATATTACCATCAAGTAAAATGTTTACAAGTTGAATTTAAATAATCACCAACAAAGGAGATATGTGGAGGTCGATTTATACATTCACGAAAAGGTAATATGTACTGAAGTCAATCTGGCATCCGACAACGAAAGGAAAATCTAGGCAAGTTTCCTTCAAATAATCCCCTGTATTGGCCACCTCACACACTTTATGGGGAAATTTCTCGCATGTCAACTAATTAGGCATGTTCTACCAAAAACCCATGTCGTATAATTTTAAAATTCGTTTCCATCAGTCCAGAATCTTCATACAAAAATCATTCTCTAAACTAGTGTATGGAAATCAATTAATAAAAGTTAATATTTGTGTTAATTAAATTAAGGGTTGCAATGTTTCATTCCAAAAGGACACATTGTTTCAAAGTGGCACCCTTTGGAGGACTATATAAATAAAGGAATATGAATGGAATAAGGTGTCTTGGTGGATATATATATAATGGATTGAATGAAAGTTCATTCTATCAGATTCATGTCTGTTTACAAGCTGAGTCTTGTCATCAGGATTGGATTCCTCACATCTCAGTTGGATCTGAGATCAACAAGATGGGTCTTGTTATGAGGGTTGGATTCTTCATTTCTCAGTTGGATCTGAGAACTACAATCTGGGTCTTGTATCAGAGAGTTGGATCTCTCATATTCAGTTGAAGTCGAATATATTAAAGGATTGATTTTGTATGTATTTATACAAGTTAAATAAATAAAAGAATGATATTTTATTTACTTCATATAGTTTGTGTTTTATATGTTGATGAAGAATTAATTGAACTGCATATATATTATTCAGTTAATTTAGTTAATATATGATAGTGTGAAAAGTAGCCAAAATTTAAAGACAATGATTCACCCCCTCCCCCCCCCCTCTCTCAGTGTCAATGTGTGTTTCCAACAATTGGTATCAAAGCATGTTCCTTCACTATAGTTTAACCACTCAATTATTCTGAAGAAGACAATTGATATCAGAGTAAGGTCTCTTCAAGGAAAAATAGTCTAATCATTGGAAGTAATATCCTACTAAACACACAAATGGATTAACAAATGGTTCTCTCCACAAATGAAGCTCCTTTATTTGATGGAACAAAATACTCTTCATGGAGGGAAAGAATGAAAATATATCTGAATTCAAGAGGATCTGGAGTTTGGGACTTAGTAGTAATCAATCCTTGGTACTTAACTATCTCAACAAGCAAATCCAAAAATGCAAAAGAAACAAAGAGAAACGATTCAATGGAATTAAAAGCAATCCAGAATGGACTGTCATACCGAATCAAAGAAAATATGGGACACTGCACCTCTGCTAAAGTATTATGGATCCATCTAGAGAGTTATTATAAAAGTAAAGTACAAAACACATAAATAGAAGACAATACCATCAAGGAATTGATGCAATCCTCAGTCATCAATAAATAAGACAACTCAAACAAGGAATTGATGCAATATTGGGTCATCAGAGAAGAAGACAACTCAAACAAGGAATCGATGCAATCCCTATTCATCAATGAAGAAGACAACTCCATCAAGGAACTGATGCATACCTCAGTAATCACTAAAGAAAAAATATTGAATCTTAAGACTGATGTTATAGATGCATTAGAAGAGATTCGTATGGAACCAAGAAATGGTATATATTGAAGTTCCTGTGGAGTCTCTTGACGATCTCGAATACATAAATATGTGCACTCTAGAAGAGTTGGAGAAACTTCAAAAGAAAGATATGTTGTTACTACAAAAGTTAGATCAATCTACCAACCATGAAGATAAAGAACAAAAGATTCATATAGAAGAAAAAGAAGAAGATATCAACAGATTAAAGACTGAAGTTGTTGATCTAACAAAATAAATGAACGAGTTGAAGGCATATGACAAACTCAATAAATGCACAAAAGAATTAGAAGAAACAAAATAAATTGTCAACAGTCTAGAGACTCAACTTGAAGAAGCTAAGGAAAGTGAAGAAACCCTAAAGAACCAGTTGACTAAAAAGGAAGAGTTGTGCCACACGCCGAAATTGGAAGTCATTAGCCTCAAAAGGATTCAGCTAGAAAACAAGGAAGAAATCAAAATATTGAAGACTGAAGTTGTTGATATAACAAAAGAAATGGAAGAGTTGAGGACATATGATAAAACCAATAAATTCACAGAATTCTTGGATGAGACAAAATAAATAGTCATCAGTATAAAGAATCAACTTGAAGAAGATAAGGAAATAGAAGAAGAATTGAAGATCCAGTGGGATAAAAAGGAAGAAACATGTCACATGTTGGAATTGGAAGTTAGCAACCTCAAAAAGAAGAATGAAAAGACAAAATCAACTGTCAAATTCTAGAACAACTTAGTCGTCCTGGATAAGATCTGGAATAGTCAAAGACCAACTGATGAAAAAAATGGTCTTGGGTACAACAAGAAAGAATAATGTGGCAAGTGGAACACCATTTACAAACATGAAAAATGATTATCCTTCTCAAAAGGAAAAAGTTAAATCACAAACCAAATACAAATCATGAACTTTGTTAAAGGAGTGTTGGCAGCCAATTCAATTTTTTCCATTACCTTAAAAGCTGCCTACACCTATGTCTCCTGAACTTCAAATTGACATCGCATTTTGCAAATAGAAGACATTTTCATTTCATGCGACACTTGCAAATTGCTCTCGATTTACTTTTCACGACTGAAAGCGTGAAAACTACTCCATCATTATTTGAACTGTCATGATTCTTTTCATTGATATTCTGATTCGTACTTACCTTTGGTTTATTATTAAGTGGATGGAATGATTTTTCGAGCTATGTCCGTTTTCCCATTCTTATTTTGATTGCACAACTTGACTTTTACATAATTGATAAGGTATTGAGAATGTAAATTTAGGGGTTATATTTGATTCTATAGGGGTCATGGTTGATTTTGGTTTTTATATGATGTGATCCTTATTATTATAAGCTCTTGGCTTATCGATTTTATCTCTTGTCACAATGTTTTATAAATGTTTGATTACACATGGCGCGCTGGTTAAACATTTGGGCTTTGATTTAATGGTTTGAATTATTGCATGGCACATATGAAACTTTGGGTTTGATTTTATATTGAACGTTCATGGTTTCAAACAATGCAATGGCGCATTGATATATTATCCACCGTGTAATCTGTGAGTTGGCCGATTACTATGGTTTGAACGAGGTTATGATTGATTGAACAGCGTTGTACTTGCCATTACTATGCTGCATGGTGGTGATAAACCCACCACCCTCGCACATGCACATTAATTTGCCTCCCCTTTCATCGTTCGCAGCTGTTAGCCCAAACGATTTTTTCTCCTGTGTATTGTTGTGTTCAATCCAAACCCTACCATGTGCCCGCACCATGGCTCCAGTCATAAGGGATGAACCTAATGGTTGCCAAGCTTTGTTGATGTTCGACAGTGCTTACAGCGACCTTGAGGAATTTGGATGGCTCCCGTTCATACGAAATCTTGATGGCTTTAACCCTTGCGTGGCTCGGCAATTCACATTAACCTTTGATGGCTGCCAAGCCAAGGTTGGGGATGTCCAATTGGAAATTGACGAGCAATTTCTCAGTTTATCTACCGGTCTGCCTGCTACTGGAAAAAGATGGTCAAAAAATTGCAAAGTGGAAGATGTCCCATGGACATTGCTCTTCCATTCATGAAGGGTGATCTCCTGTGACAAAGGTTTGCCCGCGAATATGCTCAAGCAACGTTGGCACGACTTGCTGATGATAACCAAGCAATTTATCACCTACGAGGGCCGGTATGGTTTCGTTTTCTTGTACCACCTTCGGCTACTTATGGTTTTCATGGGCTATGAGCTTAATATGCCTTATTACTTGCATAGGAGTCTATTTAAAATGTATAAAATATACAAACGGAACCAGGCCGATAACAACCTTTTTCACTTTGGGTTAATTAAAATGCTCATGGTTTGTCATTTGGGGTTACACCAAGACTGTTGGAATGATTTTCTTAATCGCAATGATTTTGAGGACTCAAGCCCACCACAGGTTGACAAACCTCTGGTGAGCGAGAGCAAGTCTGTACCCCATTGTGCCTTATAGTGCTCTGTTACCTAAACCCCTACCCGACTCACCTATTGACCTACCCAATTCTGTGACCAAAGATGTGGAAAATGTTAAACCCATGGCTAAAAGGCCTAAAGCCAAACCTAATGCGAATTCCAAAGGAAAAAAGAATGCCCGATTAATCTCTCACATGGCGAGAAACAAACCAAAACCTCCTGTCAACCCTGACCCTATCATGGTGAGTGAAGATTCTGACTCAGAGGTGGAACGTTACCTGGCAAGTGAGTATCCCTATTCGGAAGGTCTGTGTGACAAACCCTCATACGAATTTGTGAAAAACTTACCACCTTGCTTGCAAAATGATCCTGATTACCCAGGCATCAAAATGCCTTGTGAAACCCCCGGTGACTCATCAAAACCCTCCCCTGCTCTACCTCAACCAGTTTCTCTACCATGTGATCAGTGTGGCTCGTGGTTAGAAAGGTATTACCTTGACATGCCAATGCTGCAGTGTTGAATTCATGCTCTGGAGGATCAAGTTGCAAGGCTTACCAGGCAAAGGGTTGAGCTTCAAACCACTGACAAGAAACAACGAACAACAAGTTTGATTTTGTTTAAGAATGTGGAGTCAGCTACAACGGTCGTTAACTCAAAGCTGGCATAACTCGAGCAGCCTCACTGGTATGACTATCACCTGTTTATATGACCAACTCATAAGCTCTGTTTACAGCGTGGATTTGCATAATTCTATTTTGATTAATCGAATTTCGTTTCACAGTTTAGTTTTGATTGGATTTAGCTTTGAATCGATTGGTCGTGTTATGGATTTGATTGTTTTGATTTGGCTTAAATTGGATACTCTGTTGCTAAGCGAAGTCGATTCTATCTTTTCTAAACACAGGTTGTTTCTGGTATTTCAATTTCGAACAAAGTCAATGTTTTGATTCGAATTGGTTATATTCTATACGATATGGTTGGCAGTAATGGTTAACTGTTATGATTTTATATTCCATGTCTTTTTTTTTGGACCAATTCGAATACCATTCTGTTAATGCATAACCAAATTGCGAATAGATACGAACCATAACTGTTATACCCAACCAATCGATTCGCATTGTTTGACCGTGTTATCAGTTCGATTCATATTGCAACAAATATATTGTTTAAATTTTATTTGGGGAACGAAAGTGATTATGCCCAGGATTACGATTTGTTTCTATATTTGACTCAGTCACGATTTGTTTCGATTGTCGCCCTGTTATGATTATCACTGTTGTTGATGGTTATGATCATTATTTTTCTCCTGTCTGTTGACTGTGTAACGTTCAGCGATCGGAGTCTATGGCAAAGTTTGGTTGATGCTGTTATGAATGTTTTATTTGACTATAATCATAACAGTCTTTCAATATATGTATTTGATTAAAACAATATAAATCTTATGCACATTGTGACAGTTATAACAAATCGAGTATGATTGTGTTCGATTATGATTGTATCGATTATGATTGTGTTGGATTACATCGTATCTTATACGATATGATTCACAATTAATTTCATTTGGATATGAAACATTTTGATTACTATTTGACCCGATTTTATGGCAACTAAAAAATAGAGCATTCTTATCCTGTTTCGATTGCATCCCTTTCAATTTTGTTTAATTTGAATGATAAATTTACTTGAACCATTAGTGATTCATTTTTTAATGTTTATTAAAAGAAAATTAAATTGGATTATTTTAAAAAAAAATTCATTTGATCTCTATCTGGTCCTGTATGCTATTTTAAACTAGCTACAGAATCAGATGATTCTGTAGCTGAGTCTGTAAGATTAAATTTTTATTGTTCTGTTGATGAAATATCTTTCTAATTGGTTATTTTTGGTCTACTGCAGATCAATTCGAAATGACAGTGGCTTTGATGAGCAGTTAGGAGATATTTCAAAGATTTCACTTGCATTTTGATTGCCTAGTTTAGTTGATTTTGGGATATTTCCCAGATTATGTAAAACATTTTGATATTATCCACAGGGAGGTTTTACCCTGTGGAGAGACTTATATATACTTATTATTTTTGTAATAATGTTCATCCTCATTCGTGGGAGAGCAAGGATATGGAGTTATAATACAGACTGAAGTAGAATTTGGTGTTTTCTCACAGCTTTAGCTTCTCATTATATCAACATTTTGTTTCATGTTGTGTATATCTATTTGTATATGGTTTATGACTACTTTAGCTATCTTGATCATGTGCAAATGATATAATTTTAATCACTGTGATCCATATCTGGTTTCTTCCAATTGTATAAAAGACATAACAATTGTCTAATTCAGTTTGTGAATGACAGGTTTATCTTCTTCATGAATTGAATGATTTAATATAAGTTTTTGCATAACAGGTTTCCCTTATTGCAGAGATTTATAATCATAAGATTGTAATGATTTTTTATGTTTTGTTTGTCCTGTAAACAACTCAAAGAGCAACACAACTAATCATTTATGAGAAGCTTCTGGACTAACCGGTGCGAGTTTACTTCCGCCGAATAGCTTCAAAGTTATCATACACAGGACAAACTAGGAGCGCTTCCAGGTCAATTAATCTTTTCTTTGTTGTTTTCATTAAGTAGTTTAGATATAAGTCTAGATAGATTTATATTAGATTGTTTAATTTCAGTAAATATATTAGATCGTTTAATTTCAGTAAGTTTTATTTCTTTTTCATAAAATATTAAAATCAAAAAGCATATCTCACTGTCTTAGGACAGAAAGTACACGAGTTTTGTAGATTTTAATTAAATATGTAGATTGTTTATATTGTATATTTGTGAATAAGTAATATAACTAGTAATTAGACAACTGATTAATAGAGTTAGTGTAATAGTAAATAGTAGTTAGTATATAGAATAGATAGAGTAGTTTTAGTTTATTTAGTAGTTTGTATTAATTAGATTAGTGTATTAGTTGTTTTCATTTAGTCATTTTTTAGTTAGTTTAGTTTCTTGTATTTAGTTTTAGTTAGTTTGTTTTAGATAGTTTAATTTGTTTTGTTAGTTTTAGATAGTTTAATTTGTTTTGTTAGTTTTAGTTAGATTAGTTAGTTTAGGTTAGTTTTCTCTTTGGTTTTTCTTAGGATCTTAGAGTGGCCAATGGAGCCGTTAAACCCATCAGGGTGGTTCATTCCAAACGGATTGGGTTATTTAGACAACCCCGGACCGGTTCCACTCTCTCAGTTGACGGACGGTCAATTTCGCCCGTCAACAAATGGCACTAGAAGGAGGGCTTGAACTTAATTAATGGCACGAGGCGGTCGCAAGACTCCTCCTCCCCCTAAACGTTCACCTATAGTGACTAGAAGCCATTCACAAGATAATATTCCCCTTCAAACAACAACTACTTCAACCGAAGATCCGTAGATCACAGTTGAGCCAGCAACCCCTAATCCTACAGGTGGTGATTTGGAAGAGATTGTCTGTCGATCTCTTATTAAAACACATAGTGCCTTAGCGAGTTTGAGGCAACCAAACCATCTGTGGGGTCAACCTTTAGACTTCTCTGACATCATAGAACAGTTAGGTGACACTAACCTCACTGTGAATCCTACAGATCCAAATACAAATCCTGTTGCAAGAGGATCTGGGATACCTCCTTCACCACCTCCCTCATATCCTTTCTCTTCTGGGGGAGATTCCTCTTCTAACGAAGGTAACTCACCTTCTCAGCCTTCCACACCCTCTACTCCGATGGAAAATTAGAACAACCTTGCTAGACCCTGGTTGGACCAGGATGTTGTAGTTGTACCTAGAGCCCAACACCCTTTACCTAAGCACCCGGAGAAATGGATTCCTAAGTTTGATCCAGATTCAAAACAGATAGCTGAAGATCATATCAAAAAATTTATGTTAGCCATCAGACTCTGTAACGTTGAACATGAAGACGTTGTTTGTAGGTTGTTCCCTTACACTTTTCAGGGTAATGCATCCACTTGGTACTTTTCCCAACAGCCTCACACAATAGTGTCTTGGGAAAAGTTTGAGTCGTGCTTTTTGGAAAAATTCGGAGATGGAAAACCTCCGGAAGTCTTAGTCATGGACCTTTCGAACTTAAAAATGAACCCGAAAGAAAAAGTTAAAGATTTTAATCAAAGATTTTTAACACTTAAAAATCGAATCCCTGCAGACTCTATGCCTGCTGAGAGTCTTGTAATAGCTTACTACACTAAAGCTCTACATCAAAGTATAGCTATTTGGGTTAAAAGATCTAAAAAGGCCATGTTGTTAGAAGCCTTTGAAGAGGCTACTCAGATTGAAAAAGATATACTTAGTCTTAAGGACTCTTCTAGCAACGAAACTGAGACTGTTTCTTCTTCCAAAAAGAAGATTGAAATTCTCCCCAGACCTACACAAAACAAAACACAACCCGAAAACTCTGATTTGGAAAATTTAACCAAAGTTGTAGAAAAATTATCTAATCAAGTTATAGATTTAAAAAGGTTGACAGAAGAAGCCTCTTCGAGTAAAGGACCCTACAAACCTCCTTTCCGAAAGCCTTTTCCCACTAATTGGCCTAATTCAAACCCTGAAGGCTTAAACCTAGAAAGTTTGCAATGTGCTCTTCAGACAATTCTAGGAGCCCAAGATGACTTGATGCCTCCTGAAATCCCTCAAGAGGAAGTCGAGCAGGAAACAACTCAAGAAGAAGAGTCTTCTCCAAATATCTTTGGACACTTCTCGGATAGCATCTTCCAAGCCAAATTCGAGACTGTTCACCCTTACAACACTAGGAGCAAGACAACTAACCAGCCTCCTGCCGAGAACACTACAACTTCACCTACAAAGCCATCTAAATCAGTAGAGACTAAACAAAGTAATGCCAGCCCTAAATTAGATTATGATGTTGTTGAAGATCTTAAAAAATTAAGGGCCAACATTTCTATTTATGAGTTGTTGAAGTTTCCATTTTTGTTACAGAAGATGTTGCAAAATATTTCAGAAAATGGCAATACTGGTAATTCAAATGGTAATAAGGTTGTGCAAAGCAAAGTGTCGCAGAAGACTTCCACTAAAAACAATCCTAATCCTCTAGATAAAGGAAGCCTTCCTGTAACTCCTGTAAATAATAATGTAAATAATGTGAATAATGTAGATAAAGTAGCATTAGAAAATGCGAGTAAGAAACCACAAGCTACAACTCTAAGTACTCGCAAGAATGTACCTCCTTTTCTTTTAAATTTTGAAATCTTCAACAGAAATGTGCATAATTGTATGGTTGACTCAGGAGCATCATCAAATGTGATGCCTTGGTCAGTCTACCAAAAGATCAACGCTGAAGTAGAACCATCTTCTTTGAAAATTATACAGCTTGATAGAACAGATGTTAAAGTTATAGGCGAATTAAAAAATGTATTGATTAGATTATCGTCTAACCCAAAGGTTCATCAGGTTATTGATATAATTGTGGTGGATATTACAGAAGTGTATGGCATGTTTTTGAGCAGGGACTGGTTAGAGTAGCTACATGGTTACTTCGCGACAGACTGGTCTCACTTATGGCTTCCAGAAAATGGTAAGCCCAACAAGATCAGGGTGAATCATGAGCATTACCTCAAGTTCATGGTAACAGACTTGAACGATCCCAATGAACCATATACACCACCTGGTGATTCACCTGAAGTCCAAGGGATGAACACCTTCTTCGGAAATTTCATGGCTGAAATTTCACCTATCAACAATCTGGAATAGCAATCCAAGATCATGGCATGTACGCAACCAACAGCTTCTATGCAACAGTCATGTGAGCCCGATGGAAATCAAATTTGGTCTTTATATTTTGACGGTTCCAAGTCTAAAGAAGGAGCTGGTGCAGGCTGCATCATTATTGATCCGGCAGGTAACAAGACATTATTGGCTTGTAGATTAGAATTTGAATGTACAAACAATATCGCAGAATATGAGGCTTTACTGGAAGGTCTCAGAAAAGCCTTGGACATGGACATTCAAAATCTGGTTCTATTCAACGACTCTGAAATAGTGGTCAGACAGGTAAGAGACTCTATACACTATCTTTCCCTGCATCTCAAAAGTTACCAGTATGAGGTATGGAGTTTAATGAACAAATTTTCTGCTTTTAATATAATTTCCATCCCTAGATTTAATAATACTGAAACAGATCTACTAGCTAATGTTGCCTCTAAAATTCTTCCTGCAGAAGGCTTATCCCCAAACGCATTCTCCGTGGAGCTATTGTTTCGACCATCTGTTCCTGACAATATCACAAACTGGAGGGTATTTGACGATGATCAGCAAATCATTAACTTTCTGCACATGGAAGAAACCTTTCAAGGCACTGTGATAGATGAACAAACACACGACAACAATTTGCACGACTTTACGGTAATACCTGATCCGAAATCTCCTGAAGCTCTATCGGACATGGTAAATTTCATACCCAAATCTGTTGCTAGACTAGAAAAGTTTTATGATTTTGAAGATAAATTTAAAAAGACGGTCAATTGCAAAACCAGTAGTTCCTCATTGTCTTATGAAAAAGTCAACTTAGGAACTAGTGAAAATCCTCAGTGTATCAACTTAGGCTTGGGATGTTCTAGACAAGAAAAAGTTGTTTTTGTTAAATTATTTAAAGAATTCAAGGATGTCTTTGCATGGACTTACGATGATCTTAAAACATTTGATCCTAATATTATACAACATGTCATCCCGATGAAGCCCCAAACCTTACCCTTCCAACAGAAACTGAGGAAAATGCATCCTAAACTAGAACCGACCGTCCAAAAGGAATTGAATAAACTCCTAAGTGCTAAAATAATTTTTCCTGTTAGACACACTCAATGGGTATCCAACCTCGTCCCAGTTCGGAAGAAAAAAGGAGAAATTCGACTTTGTGTCGATTTCCGGAACCTCAACAAAGCGTCTGACAAAGATAATTATCCCGTCCCACCCATGGAGCAGATTCTTCAACAAGTATCTGGTTCTGAGAGGCTATCCTTACTGGATGGTTTCTCCGGATATAACCAAGTCTTGATGTCTCCGCCAGACCAATTAAAAACTACCTTCCGTACCCCGTGGGGCACTTATGCTTATCGCAAAATGCCCTTTGGATTGATTAATGCTGGTGCTACCTTTCAGAGAGCAATGGACATTGCTTTTAGAGGCTTAATCAATCACTCCATAGTAGTCTACTTAGATGATGTGACCGTGTATTCTAAAAACAAAGACGATCATCTAGCTCACTTACAAGTCGTTCTACTACGATGTCATAAATACGGCATCTCCTTGAACCCCAAGAAGTCCATCTTTGCAGTAGAACAGGGTAAATTACTAGGATTCATTGTGTCTAGTGATGGAATGATTATTGACCCCAAGAGGACCCAAGTCATCACTAAACTTCCCCCACCTACCTCCAAAAAATCCATGCAGTCTTTCCTAGGCTAGATTAATTTCATGAGAAGATTTGTCCCCAGTTTCTTCGAAATGGTCAGGCCTCTCCAGAACTTGATTAAAAAAGACACCCAATATCATTGGGGACCCACAGAAAACCAAGCTTTTGATGCTATAAAGAAGGCCATAATTGACGCTCCATCTCTCATGAGCCCTGATTTCTCTCAAGACTTTACACTCTATACTTTTGCCTCTGATCGTTCCTATGCCGCAGTCCTAACTCAGAAGAATTCTGAAAACAATGAAGTACCCATCGCCTTTATGAGCTCTACTTTCAAAGGTGTTGAACTTAACTACCCAGCGGTCGATCGACAAGCCTACACTATTTTCAAAGCAGTTAAGCATTTTCGATCCTATCTTTTGAAGTCAAGGATGAAAGTCATTGTCTCCTACCTTGTCGTAAGGAACTTGTTAGTGCAAAAGGAGTTGGTAGAGAAAAGAGCCAACTGGGTCACCTCCTTGTAGGAGTTTGACTTACAAATCACCCCAGCACAGATCATGAGAGGCCAAGGGTTGTGTAAATTGGTTGTTGATTCAGAAATAGGACAACGAGAAGATAGTGATACGTCAAACCTAGAACAACGCGATCAAAGTTTAATTTGTTGCACACAAAACCTTGTAAGTCCTTGGCATGACGATATTAGATTTTGTCTTGAACATGGATCAACACCCCATCACCTCGACCCCGCCAAGAGAAGAGCATTGAGACTAAAGTCTGCCTCCTTTCATCTAGTTAACAGTATACTATTTCGTCAGAATTTCGACGACGTACTAATGTGTTGCCTTAAAAAGGACGAAGCAGAGAAAGTCTTGCTTGAGTTGCATGCAGGAGAAGCTGGTGGTCACTTCGGTGGTGATACCACTACTCATAAGGTTTTAAGAGCCGGTTACTACTGGCCCACGCTTTTTAGGGACGCCCATGCCTTGTGTCGTAAATGTATTATCTGTCAGAAAGCATCAAGGCGATTGCAAAAACCAGCCTTCCCCTTGCAACCCGTTTCAGTCGATTCTCCTTTCTAGCAATGGGGCCTTGATATCATAGGTCCTATTAACACTCCATCCTCACAACAACACAAGTATATTGTGACAGCCACTGATTATTTTACTCGATGGTCTGAAGCCACCGCGCTAAGAACTGTTAACACAAGTCAGGTGATCGCTTTTCTAAACTCGAATATCATCACTCGTTTTGGTATCCCTGATTGTCTTGTCTTTGATAATGCTTCATACTTTTCTTCTCTTGAGATGAGTGAGTTCTCCTTAGAGAAAGGAATAAAGCTGAAGTATTCTGCTACTTACTACCCCCAGGGCAATGGCTTAGCAGAATCTACAAACAAGAACTTGATCAAAATTATCAAGAGAACCGTGGCTGAAAATCACAAGAACTGGCACAATGCACTGCTAAATGCACTATGGGATGATAGGGTAACACCCAAAGCCACTATAGGTAATTCCCCCTTTTTGCTCATTTATGGCAGAGAAGCCATTCTGCCACCTCACATTCTTCTTCCTTCACTGCAATTGTCACAAAAAGTTCAAGAAGAAGATTGTCCCCCTTTAGAAAGCCATATTAACGCTTTGATGAAGTTAGAAGAAGAAAGAACTCAAGCTAAGTGTAGGTTAGACCAACATCAACAACTGATTAAAAGCTGGTTCGATTCTAATTCTACTTCGGACAAGAATTTTGAAGTAGGCGATCTCGTCTTAAAGTGGAACAAACCACACGAAGGAAAGGGTGAGCACACCAAGTTTCAAAATTTGTGACTTGGGCTATTTTTGATTGCTGAAAAGTTGGGTCCTAGTTCCTTTCGATTGCAGAATCTTGAAGGGCAGCTTGACACCTATCCGGTGAATGGCCAAGCCCTGAAAAGATACTTCGCCTGATTACTACCCTTGTATATTATGTAAATATTTTCTCTTGTTTTATTTTTCCTTTGTTTTTGGTTTTGATTTGATTGATCAGTTTTACATTTTTTGAAACATATGCATGCCTGTGCACTGAGCCATTCAGACAAAGACCATGAGAAAATCTCTTCTCTGAAATAACTTCTGAAAGATTGTACGATCATCAGTGATATATTTCAAAAAACTGATATTATGTTGGAAAATTTTGTTGTTTGAAAGAAGTTTACTAATTTCAATCTCTGAGGAAAGTTTGTCATGATCATCTATTATCTTTTTACGCTGTCCCTTTTCCATAAAGGAATGACTCAAAAGGATGTCTCCCTGTCATAGTAAGTTGTTTTAGAAATAAAACATTTCTAGAGCTAAATAAAGGACAGTGTCAAATTTTTTTTGATGAGGTCTGAAAAAATATGATAAAATATCAAGATTTTTCAGCGTCACCCTGCTCAGCTATCCATAAAAGAAAAACAAAATAAAAATGTTAATAAAAGCTGTGGGAAGTGTTTGTAAACCCCCCGGGATACTGAATAGGTCCGCTGGAAGCGGGTAAATGCAAGCATGGTGCCAAGACAACTTCGCCAAGGTACTGAACAGGCCCGCTAGCAGCGAAGCAATGTCGGGTAAATGAAAATCTGTAAAAAAAATAATATATATATATATATATATATAGATATATAGATATATAGATATATAGATATATATATATATAATAAGAAACCTCTTTAAAGTCCTTTCTTCTGATCTAGAGCTTCTTGACAGGATACAGATGTCCGAGTGGGTTAAATGGCAACCCTGTCGAGGCTATGGACGCCTACTGGCAGCAGTGGCCATGCCAACAGTATTGAAGATTTTATCATTAATATCGTGACTTGCTGATATTAAGACTGTTATTAGTTTGCATCTTTTAAAACATCGCTGGAAAAGATAGTAAATGATGATGTTTGTACAATTTTCTGGTTGTTGTTTTTTTTTTTTAGTTGAATTTTTCTCTACTGTCCTAATCTGAATTCATTTCTTTTGACAGAGATAACTGCTTCTCCCAGTGTGTCGCCATTGTTGGAAGCCAATTCAATTTTTTCCATTACCTTAAAAGCTTCCTACACCTATGTCTCCTGAACTTCAAATTGATGTCGCATTTTGCAAATAGAAGACATTTTCATTTCATGTGACACTTGCAAATTGCTCTCGATTTACTTTTCACGACTGAAAGCATGAAAACTCCTCCATCGTTATTTGAACTGTCATGATTCTTTTCATTGATATTATGATTGGTACTTACCTTTGGTTTATTATTAAGTGGATGGAATGATTTTTCGAGCTATGTCTGTTTGCCCATTCTTATTTTGATTGCGCAACTTGACTTTTACATAATTTATAAGGTATTGAGCATGTAAATTTAGGGGTTATATTTGATTCTATAGGGGTCATGGTTGATTTTGGTTTTTATATGATGTGATCCTTATTATTATAAGCTCTTGGCTTATCAATTTTATCTCTTGTCACAATGTTTTATAAATGTTTGATTACACATGGCGCGTTGGTTAAACATTTGGGCTTTGATTTAATGGTTTGAATTATTGCACGACACATATGAAACTTTGGGTTTGATTTTATATTGAACGTTCATGGTTTCAAACAATGCAATGACGCATTGATATATTATCCACCGTGTAATTCGTGGGTTGGCCGATTACTATGGTTTGAACGAGGTTATGATTGATTGAACAGCGTTGTACTTGCCATTACTATGCTGCATGGTGGTGATAAACCCACCACCCTAGCACGCGCACATTAATTTTCCTCCCCTTTCATCGTTCGCAGCTGTTAGCCCAAACGATTTTTGCTCTTGTGTATTGTTGTGTTCAATCCAAACCCTACCATGTGCCTGCACCATGGCTCCAGTCGTAAGGGATGAACCCAATGGTTGCCAAGCTTTGTTGATGTTCGACAGTGCTTACAGCGACCTTGAGGAATTTGGATGGCTCCCATTCATACGAAATTTTGATGGCTTTAACCCTTGCGTGGCTCGACAATTCGCATTAACCTTTGATGGCTGTCGAGCCAAGGTTGGGGATGTCCAATTGGAAATTGACAAGCAATTTCTTAGTTTAGCTACCGGTCTGCCTGCTACTGGACAGAGATGGTCAAAAAATTGCAAAGTGGAAGATGTCCCATGGACATTGCTCTTCCATTCACGAAGGGTGAGCTCCTGTGACAAAGGTTTGCCCACGAATATGCTCAAGCAACGTTGGCACAACGTGCTGATGATAACCAAGCAGTTTATCACCTGCGAGGGCCGGTATGGTTTCGTTTTCTTGTACCACCTTTGGATACTTATGGTTTTCATGGGCTATGAGCTTAATATGCCTTATTACTTGCATAGGAGTCTGTTTAAAATGTCTAAAAGATACAAACAGAACCAGGCCGATAACAACCTTTTTCACTTTGGGTTAATTAAAATGCTCGTGGTTTGTCATTTGGGGTTACACCGAGACTGTTGGAATGATTTTCTTAATCGCAATGATTTTGAGGACTCAAGCCCACCACAAGTTCACAAACCTATGGTGAGCGAGAGCAAGTCTGTACCCCCTGTGCCTTACAGTGCTCTATTACCTAAACCCCTACCCGACTCACCTATTGACCTACCCAATTCTGTGACCAAAGATGTGGAAAATGTTAAACCCACGGCTAAAAGGCCTAAAGAAAAACCTAATGCGAATTCCAAAGGCAAAAATAATGCCTGATTAATCTCTCACATGGTGAGAAACAAACCAAAACCTCCTGTCAACCCTAACCCTATCATGGTGAGTGAAGATTCCGACTCAGAGATGGAACGTTACCTGGCAAGTGAGTATCCCTATTCGGAAGGTCTGTGTGACAAAACCTCATACGACTTTGTGAAAAAACTACCACCTTGCTTGCAAAATGATCCTAATTACCCATGCATCAAAATGCCTTGTGAAACCCCGGATGACTCATCAAAACCCTCCCCTGCTCTACCTCAACCAGCTGCTCCACCATGTGATCAGTGTGGCTCGTGGTTAGAAAGGTATTACCTTGACGTGCCAATGCTGTAGTCCAGAATTCATGCTCTGGAGGATCAAGTTGCAAGGCTTACCAGGCAAAGGGCTGAGCTTCAAACCACTGACAAGAAACAACGAACAACAGGTTCGATTTTGTTTAAGAACGTGGAGTCAGCTACATCGGTTGTTAACTCAAAGCCGGCATAACTCGAGCAGCCTCACTGGTATGACTATCACCTGTTTATATGACCAACTCATAAGCTCTGTTTATAGCGTGGATTTGCATAATTCTGTTTTGATTAATCGAATTTCGTTTCACAGTTTAGTTTTGAATTGATTTAGCTTTGATTCGATTGATCGTGTTATGGATTTGATTGTTTTGATTTGGCTTAAATTGGATACTCTTTTTCTAGTCGAAGTCGGTTCTATCTTTTCTAAACACAGGTTGTTTCTGGTATTTCAATTTCAAGCACAGTCAATGTTTCGATTCAAATTGGTTATATTCTATACGATACGGTTGGCAGTAATGGTTAACTGGTATGATTTTATATTCCATGTCTTTTTTTTTGGACCAATTCGAATACCATTCTGTTAATGCATAACCAAATTGCGAATAGATACAAACCATAACTGTTATACCCAACCAATCGATTCGCATTGTTTGACCGTGTTATCAATTCGATTCATATTGCAACAAATATATTGTTTAAATTTGATTTGGGGAACGAAAGTGATTATGCCCAGGATTACGATTTGTTTCTATATTTGACTCAGTCACGATTTGTTTCGATTGTCGCCCAGTTATGATTATCACTGTTGTTGATGGTTATGATCATTATTTTGATCCTATCTGTTGACTGTGTAACGTTCAGCGATCGAAGTCTATGGAAAAGTTTGGTTGATGTTGTTATGAATGTTTTATTTGACTATAATCGTAACAGTCTTTCAATATCTGTATTTGATTAAAACAATATAAATCTTATGCACATTGTTACAGTCGTAACAAATCGAGTATGATTGTGTTCGATTATGATTGTATCGATTATGATTGTGTTGGATTACATCGTATCTTATACAATATGATTCACAATTAATTTCATTTGGATATGAAACATTTTGATTACTATTTGACCCGATTTTATGGCAACTAAAAAACAGAGCATTCTTATCCTGTTTCGATTGCATCCCTTTCGATTTTGTTTAATTTGAATGATAAATTTACTTGAACCATTAGTGATTCATTTTTTAATGTTTATTAAAAGAAAATTAAATGATTATTTTAAAAAAGATTTCATTTGATCTCTATCTGGTCCTGTATGCTATTTTAAACTAGCTACAGAATCAGATGATTCTGTAGCTGAGTCTGTAAGATTAAATTTTTATTGTTCTGTTGATGAAATATCTTTCTAATTGGTTATTTTTGGTCTATTGCAGATCAATTCGAAATGGCAGTGGATTTGATGAGCAGTTAGGAGATATTTCAAAGATTTCACTTGCATTTTGATTGCCTAGTTTAGTTGATTTTGGGATATTTCCCAGATTATGTAAAACATTTTGATATTATCCACAGGGAGGTTTTACCCTGTGGAGAGACTTATATATACTTATGATTTTTGTAATAATGTTCATCCTCATTCGTGGGAGAACAAGGATATGGAGTTATAATACAGACTGAAGTAGAATTTGGTGTTTTGTCACAACTTTAGCTTCTCATTATATCAACATTTTGTTTCATGTTGTGTATATCTATTTGTATATGGTTTGTGACTACTTTAGCTATCTTGATCATGTGCAAATGATATAATTTTAATCACTGTGATCCATATCTGGTTTCTTCCAATTGTATAAAAGACATAACAATTGTCTAATTCAGTTTGTGAATGACAGGTTTATCTTCTTCATGAATTGCATGATTTAATATAAGTTTTTGCATAACAGGTTTCCCTTATTGCAGAGATTTATAATCATAAGATTGTTATGATTTTTTATGTTTTGTTTGTCCTGTAAACAACTCAAAGAGAAGCACAACTAATCGTTTACGAGAAGCTTCTGGACTAACCAGTGCGAGTTTACTTCCGCCGAACAGCTTCAAAGTTATCATACACAGGACAAACTAGGAGCACTTCCAGGTCAGTTAATCTTTTCTTTGTTGTTTTCATTAAGTAGTTTAGATATAAGTCTAGATAGATTTATATTAGATTGTTTAATTTCAGTAAATATATTAGATCGTTTAATTTCAGTAAGTTTTATTTCTTTTTCATAAAATATTAAAATCAAAAAACATATCTCGCCGTCTTAGGACAGAAAGTACACGAGTTTTGCAGGTTTTAATTAAATCTGTAGATTGTTTATATTGTATATTTGTGAATAAGTAATATAACTAGTAATTAGAAAACTGATTAATAGATTTAGTGTAATAGTAAATAGTAGTTAGTATATAGAATAGATAGAGTAGTTTTAGGTTATTTAGTAGTTTGTATTAATTAGATTAGTGTATTAGTTGTTTTCATTTAGTTTTTTTTTAGTTAGTTTAGTTTCTTGTATTTAGTTTTAGTTAGTTTGTTTTAGATAGTTTAATTTGTTTTGTTAGTTTTAGTTAGATTAGTTAGTTTAGGTTAGTTTTCTCTTTGGTTTTCTTAGGATCTTAGAGCGGCCAACGGAGCCGTTAAACCCGTCAGGGTGGTTCATTCCAAACGGCTTGGTTTATTTAGACAACCCCGGACCGGTTCCACTCTCTCAGTTGACAGACGGTCAATTTCGCCTATCAACAAGGAGGAAGCTATAAAAGTAAAAAACAAGAAACATATCAAAAGGAAGACTTATCATGTCACAACAGAGTTGAGTATGGAAACACCTTCAATAGTTTTTTTTTTCTTGTAAAAACTTTGGTCACAAAGCATTGGAATGCAAGAGTCTCGAAAATAAAAATTTAGGAAGGTACAATAACTGATGCAATTATGTTGGGCAAACAAATTTTTTTTTCATACCATGAGATGCTACAATTTTGATAAGTTTGGGCACAAATCCCAATACTATAGGAAATTAATAAGACAACCCATGAAAAATAATCCATACAAGTCAGGAAGGAAATCTAATGAACTTTGGAAGAAAATAAGAGAGGATAAATCTCAAAGGAAAAATGTAGAAAAGAAAAGTTCATCAAACAAAGTACCTTATGGAAGATGTGGATAAGAAAATCTGAAGTAGTAAGTAAGAAAGATGATGAAGATATTGCACCTAAAAATGAAGAAATTGATATCAATAAACTAATGGTTGAAACTCCTAATAAGGAATGTGAAATTAAGATCTTTGCATATGAAGAAGAACAAGCTCAAGGAAGAAGAATTTCTAAAGAAGAAGATGAAGAAGATTATGGTGCACAAAACAATGGTGATGATGATGAACTCTCCAAAGAAAATCAGTCTGTTGAATAATGTGATGAATAAAAAAAAATAATATCTAAAAACGAAATCAACAAAAGGAGTTCAAAATATATAAAGACAAAGTATGAACAGAGAAAAGTTATTAATAATATGAAAGAACAGTAAAGATCTCTTGGAATCAAAGAACTAAAGAATATCAGGAAGAAGAATAAATAGATCAAGAATATCAGTAAGCTTCACACCCTTGTCCATTATGACAAAGGAGAAGACAGTAAACCCCTATTTGAACACAAAAATCCCAAGAGATTGAGATAGGAGCTTGCACATTAACAAGGGGAGAAAAGTAGTAAAAGTTTTATTTCCTTTGTCGTTAATGTCAAAAGAGGAGAGATAAACAATAAAAACAAAGTCCAAAATAAATGGGACAAAGACAAAGGGAGCATAACCTCAGGGGGAGAAGAAAAATATTTCCTTCATCATTCTTGTCAAAGCAGGGGAGATAAAGAGTAAAACAAAGTCAACTCAAAGGACTCAAAATACAGAATACATTTCACAAGGGAAGTAAGATTGTTTTACTAAGGTTGCCATCAATAACAAAGGGGGAGATTGTTGGAAATTTGGTTTTCATTGATGTCGACCTTGATAAATAGGTGAAGTATCATTGATTTATTGGTTTGAGAAGCATTGTCAATATTGGACATATTGTTATGAAGGTGACTTGAATGTCAAGCATTGTCAATATTGGGCATAATTTTATGAAGGTTGGACATAATGTTATGAAGGTGACTTGAATGTCAAGCATTGTCAATATTGGACATAATGTTATGAAGGTGAATTGAATGTCAAGCATTGTCAATATTGGACATAATGTTATGAAGATGAATTGAATATCAATAAAAAGATAATATTGACTAACGTAATGTATGATCTTGATACACTCATCATATATTGTATAAGGTTGATATTGTGTCATTAAAATCCATGCACAAAAGAATAAAAAGTGAAGAAACTAGCTAGATAAAAAAGGTAAATGGATAATCTAATATGGATCCATACAAATCACAAATAAATAAGTTAATAAGACATGGTTCATTAAAAGTGATTCAGAAAATGTCAATTGAAGAAGAGTCCAGAGATGAGATAGAATGTTAATGGTGGATGTTTGGTGACAAATAATTGACACTATCTAGTCACAAGTTGAGTCAATTCAAACAACAATAAGGTCAACCAATTGCAAGCCTACAGATAGACAGAAGTTGGAGAAGACAAGTCGATCAATTTCAAGACAAGTCGAAGACAAGTTGACCAATTGAAGGTTGAAGTCGAAGAAAAATTGAGTCGGAAAATACAAGTCGTCCAAAGAAAGTCAAGACGACGAAAGTCAAATTTCTCAAGTCAATTTTATTCCAAGTCGATTCAGTCCAAGAAAGAAGTAACCTAAAGGTTGAAGCTGAAGTAAACTTAAATACAAGTTGGTTCGAGACTAAAGCAAGATGGGTCAACTAGAATTGAAATACTCAAGTCGAAATTTCTCTTAGTTGAGTCGATCAAAAAGATGTTTGTCGGTCGAATGAAGAAGCAAATACAAAAAAGGGTGAGACCAAGTCAAATCTTTAGTGACTACCAACTGAGGGGGAAACAATTTTAATATAACCATCAAGTAAAATGTTTACAAGTTGAGTTTAAATAATCACCAACAAAGGAGATATGTGGAGGTTGATTTAGACATTCACAAAAAAGTAATATGTATTGACGTCAATATGGCATCAGATGAAGAAAGGAAAACATGGGCAAGTTTCCTTGAAATAATTGTATTCACTGGCCACCTCACACACTTTCTACCGAAATTTCCCACATGTCAGCTAATTGGGCATGTGATGCAAAAAACCCATGTTGTATAATTTTAAAATTTATTTCCATTAGTCTAGAATCTTCATACGAAAATCACTCTCTAAATTGGTGTATGAAAATCAATTAATAAAAGTTACCATTTGTGTTAATTAAAAGAAGGGGTGCAATGTTTCATTCCAAAATGATACATTGTTTCAAAGTGGCACCCTTTGGAGGACTATATAAGTAAATGAACATGAAGAGAAGAAGTTTTCTTGGTGGATATATATATATATATATATATATATATATATATATATATATATATATATTCTATCAGGTTGGTGTCTATTTACAAGCTGAGTATTAGTCATGAGGATTGCATTCCTCGCATCTCAGTTGGATTTGGGACAAAAAGTTGGGTCTTTTTATGAGGGTTGAAATCCTCATTTTTCAGTTGGATCTGAGAACTACAAGCTAAGTCTTGTATTACAGAGTTGGATCGCTCATATTCAATTGAAGTCGAATATATTAAATGATTGATTTTATATGTATTCATACAAGTTAAATAAATAAAATAATGATATTTTATCTACTTCATACAGTTTGTGTTTTATCTGTTTATGAATAACTAATTGAACTGCATATATCTTATTGATTTAATTTAGTTAATCTATGATAGTGTGAAAAGTAGCCAAAAGTTCCAGACAGTGATTCACCCCCCACTCTCAAAGTCAGTGTGTGTTTCCAATAGTTCAACCTCCAAGAAATATCAATGCAATGATGTTGTATATTGAGTTGCATTGTGGAATGGGTTTAATATCCTCAAAAGATTAAGGAAAGTATTTATTTGGGACCAATGTAATGAAGGTATATTTTTGTGCACCCAAAACCTGACCAAGAGTTTTATATTCTTCTACAATTTTGAGCAAATAGACCTCTAATAGATCATAAAAATACACATAAAATTCAATTATCCATCCATTTGTACCAATTATCTTATCCTTTTGGAAGGAATCCACTATATCCTTCAATTCCTCTTTCGATATCACAAAAATCAACTCTTCATTTGTTTCATCTTCAATAAACCTTGAGAAAAATAGGCAAGCTTAATTATCTTGATGTTGTTTACACTGTCATGTTCCTGGTACACTTTTTTGAAATAATATTCCCCCCAATAAAAAATATCATGGAAACTTTTCACCCTTCTTCATTCTTCTCTTTCTATCTCCTAGGTTGTGTTCATATTCTTCTTTTGCTCAACATCATTTCAAAAGAATTTTGTATTTTCATGTCCTTGGGCCAAACATATGGCTCTAATTTTCATCCTCCATTTATATTCTTCCCATTCCATCATTTTACTTTTGTTACTCTCAATATCCTTTATCTTATCCTTTAATTCTTTAGAGAATACACCAAGACTATTTTGTTCATATAGTTGAGCTATTATATATCCAACTTCTTTCAACTACTACTAAGAATTAAATATTTTTTGTTAACCCATGCTATAATTACATTATTAAATATTTTTAAGGTTTCCAGTGAACTAAAGTGTTGATGATTGCAGCTTTGTGAGACATTATTCAGGTCTTCTCCCTAGATTAGTGGGATGGGTCGACCTGTTCCTCCTCCCTGTCTTATCCCCAATGGATTAAGTTGATTCGACCTGATACGAGTCTTCTTCTTGGTTGTGCCAGGTTGGATTGACCTGAGACGGGTATTCTCCCCAGGTGGATGGGATGGGTCAATCTGTGGGGATGCCCCTAATATTCTCCCAATATCTGGATGGGTATACTTGGAGAACGTTCCTTTGAGATGGAATTGATCATGAAACTTGTCAAAGTAGTGGAAAGTTGTCTTGGGGTGGCACCCAACGTTCCATGGGAGAAGACCATGTGGATATATCACTTGGGAGTTGACCAAGTGGACACGTTAGGAGGGAGCATCTATTGACGATGATGATTACTTGTTCTAGTGGGTTATAGCCCCTAGAATATATGAGGATGTCCACACTGGGTGCAACCATGTGTGACATATTGGTGCAACCTTTCACTATGATGCCCAAAGAAAAGAAGAAGCGCAATGTTTTGTATAGAATACCTAAATAGCTAAAGTCAATCTGGATGAAGAGACACCTTTTGGACAGGATAAGTTCACATTAGACTTGTATAAATAGAAAGAGTTATCTCTCATTTGTCTTCATATCACTTGGACCATTTTCTCTCTCTTGGGTGGTGCTCTCTTGGACTATCTTTCTCTCTTATGTAGTGCTATATTCTTGAGTTCTAGCACACTTGTTCTTTGGCTATGGTATTTTCTCTTGGAAAAATTATTATCTAGTGAAAGGTTGTTGTTGGGTTTTTCTCCCTTGAGAAGAAGGGTTTCCAAGGATATATCTTGTGTATGTTGTGCATGGTTATGGTTTATGCTTGATTATTCTTATGCTATTGTAAATGTAAAATAAAGTCAACAAATTGAAAAAGTATAAAAATTCAACATGGTATCAGAGCATTGCTCCTAAAGAAGCCATTGCAGAAGCTTCTCTAGCACCTTTTATGCTAGCCGTCACCTTCTTGCTGCAATTTTGTAACTACACTTGTGACTGCAACACCCCCCCCCTCTTTTCAAGATATTTTTAACACTTTACCTTGGTCATTAGGCCTAATTTATTCACATTCAATTGCACCCTAGTCTATTCCATCACAAGCAACCTTCAGATTGCAAATTGGAAGAGTTTGGATTTTTTTGAAAATTTCGACCCTAGGGTTTTTAGGGTTTCTGCAGCCATGGTTGGAAATGTTCCTATGGGATATAGGTTTTATGGAGCCTATAACTTCAAATCATGGAAATAAATATTACTCATCACTCTAGAGGAGAGTGACCTGATGAAGTTTGTGGAGGAATTTGTACTAGGACCAGCATATGCGTTAGAGAAAACTCAATGGAAGAAAAATGATGCCAACGCTAGAAAGATAATGATTTTCTCTGTGAAAGATCATCTTATTCCACACATAACCCCAATGAATACAACCAAAGATATGTTTGATGCATTTAAAAATTTGTTTGAAAGTAAGAATACCAACAAAGCCATTTCCTTGAAACAACAACTTCAAAATATCAAAATGACCAAAGCAGATACAATTGCCACTTTCTTCATGAAAAATGTTGAGATCAGAGATCAGTTAGGAACCATTGGAGAGATCATCTCAGACAAAGAGATGTTAATTATAACTCTCAATGGTATTCCAATTCATTGGGAGCCATTCATTCAGAGTATCAGTGGGCGATCCAAATTGCCTAGGTTTGATCGCTTATGGGCAGATTATACTCAGGAGCAGACAAGACTTGTAGTGAGGGGTGCACATAGTTCCCATCATGATGAGATTCATGCTCTTACCTCTCATGCAAGGAAATGAAAAGGAAGAGGAAGAGGAAAAGGTGCTGAAATATTTCAAAAGAAATGAAATCCACATTAGGCTCATGAGCACAAGGAGAAAGACATGTCAAAAGTTCAGTGTTATAGATGTGATAAATATGGTCACTATGCTAGAGACTTTCCTGTACAGAATAAAGGAAGGAGGCATGCAACCACTGTCAATGTTGATGAAGATCCACCTCACACCAAATCTGATCCTTCTAAGGATTTCTTCTTCAGCTCATCCCTCTCAGGTATGATTCCTACTAGCAATAATATTTGGTTGATTGATAGTGGTGTTTCCAGACATATGACAGGAAATAGAGAGAATATCATTGAACTAGTAGAGAAGAATTATTGGTTACATGATGTACTTGGTGATGATGCTATATATGTTGTGAAGGGATATGGAACCACTTCCCTTCAACTAGAATCAGGTATCCCACTTCATTTGAGTGATGTATTGTTTGTACCAGGGATGAGAAGGAACCTTATCTCTATTTCAGCCTTAGAGGACAAAGGTTACAAGGTTTCCTTCTCTGATGGAAAAGTTATTTCATGGAAAAATAACTCTAGCATGGATTCATCCAACATTATTGGTGTTCAAGAAGATATCTTGTACACACATGATTCTATCAGTTTGATTAAGCTTTGTCATAAGAGATTTTCTCACTTACATTATAGAGCTCTTCATGCTCTGGGGAAGATGGTGACCGGACTTCAACCACTTCATGTTGAGTATGATGTAATTTTCATATGTTGTCCTCTTGGAAAGTATGCCAAGGGGACATTTTTGAGCAATGACAATAGATCCAAAGGGATTTTGGATCTGGTATATTCATATTTGTGTGGGACTATGACAGTTGCTTCCTTGTGTGGATACTTATACCATGTGATTTTCATTGATGATTACTCAAGGAAGACGTGGATTTACTTCTTGAAGTCCAAGGAATCAAAAGAATTCCTTGATAGATTTCAATAATTTAAAGCTCATATTGAGAACCTGATAAAAAAGAAGATTAAGACCTTGATATCAGATAATGGAGGAGAATATACCTCCAAGTGTTTCATTTATTTATGCAATGAGGCAGGGATCAAGAGGGAGTACATTGTTCCTTACAACCCTCAACATAATGGGATTGTAGAAAGGAATAACATGTCTATTATGGAGGAATCTAAGGAAATGTTTCTTTCGGAAGAAGCATCCATGACCGCAGTATATGTTCATAACAAAAGTCCTCACAAGATTTTGAGGAACATGAATATCGAAGAGGATTCCACTAGAGTTAAGCCTGAAGTAGAACACTTCAGTATATTTGGGTGTCTAGTCTACATTCATGTACCCAAGGAGAAAATATCAAAACTAGAACCTTCTGGTAGGAAAGGAACATTTTTTGGGTACAGTGAATCATCGAAGGCATATCTGATCTACACCTCAGGTCAGATATAGATTGAAGTGAGTCAAGATGTTTCATTTGAGGAGGAAGTTGCCTTCATAAAATTGAGAAGGTCTAACATAGATACTGACAGTGAGAGGGAGGAAGAGATGATGTCTCCCCCCCTCACTCTTCAAGAGTACAGAGAGAGCTAGTTGAGCTAGTGGAGACAGTTGAACCTGTTCATGCTATTGATCTTATTGATCTAGTACATCCTAATGATGTTCCTAGAGAGATTACAGTAGGTCATAAAAGGCCTACCTGGTCTCGTCAGACCTTCCAGGAGGCAGAGGGACATGCATATCCTTATGGTACTTTCAAATAAAGTAACAGACCTCAAAGATTCTTGAGTTATATTGTATCCATGAGCCACATCATTGATTTTGAGCCTTCCAATTATGAGAAGGCATCTATTCAACCAGTATGGAGGGATTCCATGATGGAGGAGCATCAATCCATCATGAAGAATGATGTGTGGGATATTGTTTTGAGACCCAAAGGGAAGTCTCTTGTGACTTCCAAGATGATTTACAACATAAAACATGTAGCTGATGGGAGCATTAAGAAACACAAAGCAAGATTTGTGACTAAAGGATTCTTTCAGGTGGAGGGAATAGACTATGATGAGAATTTTTCTCCTGTTTCTCTATATACCTCCATTCAGACGATTATTGCACTTGCTTCAGGCTTGGGTTGGATATTACATCAGATGGACATGAAGACAACCTTTCTTAATGGCGAGATTGAGGAAGAAGTGTATATTGAGCATCTATATGGCTTTGTGATTCATGGGAAGGAGTCCCATGTGTGAAGGTTCAAGAAAGCTTTGTATGGACTCAAGTAGGCCCTTCGTGCTTAGTATGCGAGGACTTATGGATACCTAATGAGTTTTATTTTCAAAAATAGTGTTGTTGATACCAACCTATACTATAAGGTTGTTGATGGTGAGTCCCTGATTCTGATCTAGTACATTGATGATTTATTTCTCACCGGAGAAGAGCATCTCATTACTTGGTGCAAGCATGAGTTGGCTTCTAAATTTAAGATGAAGGATCTTAGAATGATGCATTAATTCTTGGGACTTGAGGTATGGCAGAGAACTGATGAGATATTCTTGAGTCAAGGGAAGTACACAGTTGATATCTTGAGGAGATTTGGTATGATGGACTATAAGTCCATGATCACACTAATGGTGACGAATCTAAAGAAGTCGAGTGAGTCTTCTTCCTATTCAGACTTGATTGATCCAACTATGTATCAAAAGATAATTGGATCATTGATGTATCTATTTAATACCAGACTTGATATTTTCTATGCAGTGAATGCACTTAGCCAGTTCATGAGTCAGCTGAGACAGATACATTGGGTGACTGTGAAGTATGTATTGAGATACTTACGAGGTATAGTTGGATATAGCCTGAGATATGCTTCTAGTATTGACATGATATTGCAAGTATATGCTGATTCATATTGGGTAGGGAGAACAATTGACAAGAAGAGCACCTCTGGATGTTGCTTCAACCTAGGATCTACCATGGTTTCATAGTGCAGCAGGAATCAAACTTATGTGGCCTTGAGTATTGCAGAAGCTGAGTACATTGTAGTATGTACCATAATACATGAAGTAGAATGGCTTCGCAATATCCTTGTAGTATTGTTTGGTCAGATGTTCAATCCCACTGTGATACATTGTGATAACCAGAGCTGTGTGAAGCTCTCAAAGAATCTAGTATCTCATGGCAGTACCAAACATGTTGAGATCAAGTATCACTATATTCATGATATGGTGCAGAGGAAGGTAGTTCGAGTGGACTACCTTCCTACCGATGAGAAGATAACAGATGTTCTCACCGAGCCCCTTGCTAGGTCAAAGGTCATGTACTTTCGTAATAAACTTGGCATGACATAGAATGTACCTCTCACTGAGAGGGAGTGTTGATGATTATAGCTTCGTGAGACATTCTTCAGGTCTTCTCCCCATAGCAGTGGGTTGGATTGAGTTGTGCCTTCTCCTTGTATTCTCCTCGATGGAATAAGTTGGATCAACTTGATATGGGTCTTCTCCTTGGTTTTTCTAGGTTAGGTCAACCTACGATGGGTCTTCTCCCCAAGTGGATGGGTTGGGTCGATCTGTGGGGACTCCCTTGATATTCTTCCCATATCAACCTGGGTCGACTTGGATAATGCTCCTCTAAGATGGAGTTTAGAATGACACTTATCATAGTAGTGGCAAGTTATCCTCGGGTGGTACCCAACGTTCCATGGGAGAAGACCATGTGGATATGTCACTTGGGAGTTGACCAAGTAGACACGTCATGAGGGAGTAGCCCTTGATGATGATGATGACTTGTTCTAGTGGGTCGTAGCCCCTGTTATCCCCTATCCTAGGGATAACTAAGGAGATCATGTCTCTAGGCCCACAGGTCCTAGACATGGAGTGTCGAGAGCCGGATGACCTGAGCATGGCCCCGAAGGGCCCCTCTTTTTTTCAGTGAAACCCATTTATCAACAGCAATAATATCCATCCCACCATCTTGGTCTTGAAGTAGCAGTAAATGTTTCTCCATGAGGTAATGATCCTAGGTATCATGGTATGTCTCACTCGTATTATTGAAGCACTCAAATATGTTACATTGAATTCTCCTTCATTTCATAACATTTTATTGGAAATTATGCTCTTTAATTTGTTCATACCTGGAAGGGTGACATGATGCCCTAGTAAGTTGATATCCCTTTAGGATGGGTTGCCATTGGGTGGGTCTATGAAAGGTCATCATCCATTCCCTCCATACTTACCACTTTCCATATTTATTCCTCTCATCTTCCCCTAGGTTTCTGTTATCGGACAAATCGGTAGGTGCAGACACTAACTGATCTCCTAAGATCCACCTAGATCTAGAACAAAACACACCAGAACATGATTCTTTCCTTAAGTTTTAAATATTGAATTTACTAACTAAAGAGGGATAGGTGACATACCGTTTAAACGCCACTTCCTCTCGCCATCGCCATCCTATCTCCATTCCAACGCTCCTACAATGATGATCCTGCAAAAGAACGCAACCAACCAAAGCGATAGTAATAGCATAAACTCAATATAAACCTATGTATGTGATCAAGGAATCATACAATAAAACACAACAAGCTTTATAGGAAAGAATCATATTACTGTATCATATTAAATGTGAAAGAGAGATTACAACCATGGCCTTGATGTCGTAAGGTCCCTTCCAACTGTCCTTTGTTCCCCACACACTTTCACTCCAAGAATTCTAAGAGCACGGATCTAATAATATTCACAATCTATCTTGACAAAGGAAAAACTCAAAACCACTCTAACCAAGCTAATAATTCCAAGCCAAATCCAACTTAGCCAAAGCTCCAAAGCTCAAAAGCTAACCAAAAGCTAACTTTCTCCATGATAAATCCTCTCCTTTTATAAGTTGAAGAGGATAAGGTGAGGAGTTTAGGATGATCCCACTAAATCATGAAAGCGAGTAAGATCCAAACCATTCAGATGCCACCTCACCATGGAAGTTTCTCTTTCTAGAAGATTCAAGAAAATGCTTATTTTCCCACATGTAAGCATTCTCGCACCCTGCCTATAGTGCAACCTACGAACCTCTCACAACCCAGCTATGGTGCATCCTACGAGAATCAGGAATTCTCGCACCCTACCTATATAGAAACCTATGAACTTCCTTTTTTACATGGTTTTTACAAGGGAAAATGCAACTTCTTTTCTCAGGAAAAGTTCTTCTCCCTTCCTTCTTTAGGAACTCATGCCACTGACCCCTCTAAAGACTACAGATAGGTTTACATCATTATCAGTCATAGGGATGACAAAAATAATGTGTAACAGAGAGCCCCCCAAAGTATGAAGTTAGAACAGAGTGATAGCTGAAATACTTTGTTGATGTGTGTAGGGAACAAGGAACAATCAATCGGAAACCTGCCAACAAACAAGAAAATATAGTACAATAATATATCATCACTGAGGTAGGCATTCCCATACTCAGAATACAAATGACTCAAAGAATAAATGCTGACATGCGAAGATCCATGTCATGTAAGATAGGTCATGGCCATGAAACATACACTATGGATCCATTCCAATATGACTCAAATCTGAACATAGCCACCAAAAATAAACTGTGAATCTATGTGTTAAAGATTCAAATTTGAACATAGCCACCGGACATATAATGTGGATCTATGCAACAATACACTAAGTATACTCCAACGCAACCTGGATCTGTTAGAAAATATCCAGGGTATTCATCTCCACCACTCTATAGTATGAATCTAACCATGTGAATACATGTGCTGAAGTCGAACATGGTAGAAACCACTTGATTACCGGTCATTAGTGTATACCGTTAACAAGTGCGAGGGAAATCACCATTAATGTCAATGACCCCCAAGGTACTCTGGTACAATCCAACGAATGTGAATCAATGAGTTGAGGTCGAACACTCAGTGGAATCTCTTGATCAGGGGTCAATAATGAAAACCCACTGTCGAAAGAAAGGAAACCTGCCATTGAGGCATGCAAGTTCCAAGGTACCAGCTAGTTTCTAAGTCTAATTCTTGGAGAATGAGTTGAAGTCGACAGGAAAAGACTCATCACAGAAAGGCCTTAATGTATCCTCCATTAATGACATGAAACGGGTAACACGATTTGAAGTAGATCAGAGTAACAAGTGATTTAGGATTGACTCAGGGACGGGCGACACAATAGAAGGCTTAAGGACTACAGAAATGGCCGACGCAATAGAAGGATTTTCGGGTTGGACATTTCTTTGAACATATTGATGACACGACAACTGTCTTGGAAACACCGACTCAACAACAGGGATCACAGACCATTTTTTAATCTTATAAAGGAGCATGATCAAGAGACAAGTGGATTTTCCAACCTAGACACAAGGCGAGTGAAAGGGTGTCATGTTCAAAAGTGACTCTTCTACAGAATACAGGTTTAGATACATTTCTTTACCAATTTTTCCCCCACCATTTTTGGTGAGTACCTCTTTATTTTTACACAAGCTTGAGGAGGATAACATATTCTTGAAATGTAAGCTCATCCTTCAGATGAGTCCCTCGAAGTATGTTTAACGAACCCTAAGAAGGAGTGGTTCGGTCCCATTTGGGCCTTTCGATGTTTATTTAACGAGTCCAAAGAAAGAAAACTCATAGGTTTTTCATGTTTAGAGAGTCTGAAAAACACTTAAAGAAAACTCAGGTCCCATATGGGCCTTTCAATGTTTGTTTTATGAGTCCAAAGAAAGAAAACTTAGGGGTTTTTCATGTTTATAGAGTCTAAAAAACACTTAAAGGGAACTCTCTCAGTTCCTTTTTCATAAAGTAGTCTAACGAGATTGAAAAAGAGATAAACTATTGCTCAAGAGACATTTTCTTCAAATACTTTAACGAGCGTGAAAAGAACAAGGTCGCTCGACAATCTTTTCATGTTTAGAGAGTCTGAAAAGAGTTTAAAGGGAACTCCAGGGGGTTCCTTTTTCATATAACCTTTATGAGTCCGAAAAAGTGATAAAATTATACTCGGTTACATTCTCATTGATTTACGAGCATGAGAAAGAACAAAGACTAAGCTCAATAACTTATTCTCATGTATTTACGAGCATGAGAAAGAACAAAGACTAAGCTCGAGATTGTTTTCATTTTTACGCAAGCTTTAAAACAAAACAAAACTATGCTTGGACCTTGTTTCATTTTTACGCAAGCTTGAACCAGAGGGAACTATGCTTGAGGTAAGTGGTTTCATTTTTACACAAGCTTGAACCATATAAAACTATGCTTGCAACTTCCCAATGCATAACACAGGGATGGTTGGTACTTAGCCCCCAGCTTAAGAAACTAGTGGCTCAACTTCAGCATGAAGTCCAGAGGCTGAGGCAAATGCCCCCCAAGCTTCATTTCATCCAACTGCAAAGGAGAATGAAATGAAGCTTCAAATACTAGATGACAGACGTGACTCAAATAGAGAGGGGGAAACTATTTCATTTTTTAATGAGATTGACATAGAAACAAGAACTATGCTCGTAACCTCTATTTCATTTTTTAATGAGGTTGCTACAGATATGCAAAAACTATCCTCAAGTGGTTTCATTTTTTAACAAGATTGAAATCAGAAAACCATGCTCAAGTCTAGTTTCATTTTTTAATGAGCTTGAAATCAAAAAATCATGCTCAAGAGACCTTTGTTTCATTTTTTAATGGGGTTGCCTCAGAGATGCAAAAACTATCCTCAGAGTCTCTCTTCTTGATCATGGATTCCAAAAGGACAATGCTCCAGAAGGACACCATGTCAAGGGACAAAACTCGGTCATGGCTTCCAAGAGGTCTTCACTAGAAGGAAGAAATACACTCTGGAAGGACACCATGTTGAGGGTCGCGACAAGAGTAAAGTGATCAATCTCTAACAACCCTATTGAAGAGATCACCATGTCAACTTCTGGATCAAAGTCATCATAATTTGAAGCCATGGATGACAACGCCACATAATTGACCTGTGGCGGGGGTGATACCGTCTGCATATAAGAACCATTCAAGGAGGCAATCCAGTTGGGGTCAATGAATGAAAGTTGATCAACAGTCACAACTCATCCATCATGGGGGAAAGATATCACATGAAAAAGAGTAGACACAATAGATTTCATGGCATAGACATAATCTCCCCCAAGGAGTAAAGCAAAATCCAAGGGGTCTTGGACTACCATGACATCAATAAAGACAGTTTTCCCTCCCAAAGTTACAGGAAACTGGGGAAGGGTCCCTAAAGGTTGGTTGGTTCTTCTATTAAAAGATAACAGATTTTGTGTAATTGGTGCAAGTGGAGGATATCCCAAAGCTTTCCAAGCAATAGAGGACAAAATACTAACAGAAGAACCTTCATCTATCAACGTTTGAGGAACGTCCCAACCACAAAATTGCACTGTAATCTGGAAAGGAATGTGAGAGGGAAGACGAGGTCTAGTTAGCACACCCCAATTAAAAAGGATGGCCTCATTACTTGGAGGGGGTTTCACAGAAGAAATAGGAACAACCCCCGACATGGTAGATTTTGTATCAATGAGAAAAACATGGGGAGTATCGAGTTTACTCTCTATCAGGAGAGTAGGATCAACTGATGGAGAGATTAGATCAACCACTTGGGTTTCATTCTCTAAGGGGAGAATGGGGTCAAAAGGTGGAAACGTATCGACCACTTGGGTGACACTATCTAACGGGAGAGTGGGATCGACTGAGGATGGGATCAGATTGACTTCTTTAGTTTCACTCTCTGAGGGGAGAGTGGGATTGACCAAGGATGATATCGGATCAACCACTTTTTTTATCCCACACTTTGTCCGAGCATTGGGTTTGCCACACTAGGAAGGGTTTGTTGGCAGCCAATTCATTTTTCTAGTGTCTTATAAGTTGCCTACACCAACTATGATATAGTGGGTTGAACAGCTATGATAGCCGTCAGTTGTACTTTGGAAATAAATATTATGCATGGCAGACTCCACCACCTTCGCACGATGGCATTTATGCCTGTCCTTTATTCCCGTTCACTTTTGTTAGCTCAGGTATCTCTACTCCTATGTGTGTGTTATGATACAAACCCTCGGCTTACCATGTGCTCAGCTCCATGGCACCAGTCGTGCAGATAGAGCCAAATGGCAACCAAGCCTTGTTAATGTTTGACAATGCCCAGAAAGACCTGGAGGCTAACGGTTGGCTTGCCTTCGTGCAGATATTTGAAGGTTTTAACCTATGCGTGGCACAACAATTCGCTTTAACTTTCGATGGCTATAGAGCCAAGGTGGGTGATATACAGTTAGAAATCGATGAGGGATTTATCAGTTCTACTATAGGGTTACCTGCCACAGGACAACGTTGGTTCAAAAATTGTAAGGTAGAAGAGGTTCCATGGCCGCTGTTGTTTCTCTTGCGCAAAGTCACTTCTTGCGACAGAGGTATGCCCATATCTATGATCAAACCACAATAGCACGATACTTTGATGGTAGTCAAATAGTTCGTGATCTATGAAGGTCGATACAGACTTGTGTTTCTCTACCACCTACGATTGCTAATGAATTTTATAGGGTACCCGGTAAACATGCCTTTCTACTTTCAGCGCAGCTTATATAAAATGTCAAAAAGGTTTAAAAGGAAGAAGGCTGACAGTAGCCTGTTCCACCATGGGCTTATTAAACTTATCGTTGTTTATCACTTGAGTTTACATGGTGATAGTTGGAGAGCTTTCGTTCCTCGGAATGGTTTCATGGACCCGAACCCTATACAGGTTGACAAGCCTGTGGTAATTGAAACCAAGGCCGAACTACCCATGCCCTTTTATATCCTATTGCCTGCCCATAAGCCCTCTGCCAACCCTCCTATTGACTTACCAGACATCAGAACTGAGAAGGCCAAGGCTACTAAAAATCCTATAAGAAGAAAAACTAAGGCAAACCCTACCGCTAATGCCAAGGGTAAAAAGAACGCTAGGCTCATTTCAAGGATGACCAGGAACAAACATACACCCTTTTCCGAGTCAATGCCTATCGTACTAAGTGAGAATTCCGACTCTGACATAGAACATTTTTTAGCCGATGAGTATCCTTACTCGCAGGGTTTATGCCCTGAACCACCTTATGATTTCGTGACGAATCTTCCCCCTTGCCTAAGGGATAACCCTGGCTACCCTGGTATTAAGTTGCCTAATGAAACCCTCAACCATATATCCAAACCCTCACCTGCTCTTTCAAAACCCACACAGTCATCCTGTGAACAATGCGATTTATGGTTGGAACGATACTACATTGATGTTCCCCTACTCCAATCGAAAATTCAATCGCTGGAAGATCAAATTGCAGTATTGATTAATCAAAGAGACAAGCTCCAAGCAGCTGATAAGAAGTAGAAGACAACATGCTCGATCCTTTTCAAGAATGTTGAATCAGCCACAGTCGTTGTCAAATCCAAATTGGCATGAACAAACCGTCTCGTCGTTGTACAGGTATGATTTTGATATCGTTTAAGTTTTGTGAATAAACAAGATTAATATAATGGGTCAAATTTGGTTCTTGAATAGTTCTGTTATATTTCGAAAAGGCTCTGTTATAACGACATTCATCCTATATACATTTCCACTTGCTAAAATTAAATGTAATTTCGTTTTAGATTCATGAGTTAATCATTCCCAGTTTAGCCTTTGATAGATTTTTATCAGATTCGAATGATTTTCGTTTTGATTTGATTTGATCGTGTGTCTATTTGAGTTAACGAAATGGACGTTTTTCTTTCAATTGAATTGGTTTGGTATCTTCTCTGAACAGTAAGTTTTTCATGCTCAAATTAGAATACGATCATGATTGGATTTGATTTCGTTATGGTTTGGATGCTCTGATTGGTAAACGATTTCAATGAGTTTGGTTGTTACGATATGTTGTGTCACATAATTTTCCAAATCGGGAATACCACTCTGTTTAATTTAATTTGGAAAGAACGGCTCTATTTTTGTAAAAACAAGGTTCTCATTTAAGCCAGTGTGCCCGAATCATGGAATGGATTTGATTCATGATACCTATGCTAAACCCCAGCCGATTGATTCGTTTGATTGAATTGATGTTAGTTCGATCATTTCCATGAGTTATTTTTGTATCATAAATGAATGCTCTATTTGATTTTGATTTGTAAAAACAAATTGATCAACGTTCGTTATTTTTTTCCAAATCCGATTATAATTCATTCTCAAACGAACGATTTTGATCAAAGTCAATCAATCCTATTTGCCTGATTTGCAATAACAAATTACGAATTCTGTTGCTAATAAATCGATCCTGTTACGATTTTATCTAAATTGATTTTCGTGCCAGTTTGAATTGATCTATTCGTGGCATGAACCGTTTGCTATGTCGACACAGTAATAATGATTTGAAAATGATCTTGTAGAATTCATACTTCCTGTTGACAAGGTAAAGTAACAATTGCTCGCGATTTGTTTTGATTATGTTGAATTCAATTTGTTATGAAACGATTGCATTGTTGTTCCACATAATTTTGTCACCCGACTTTGTGGTAATAAACAAAACAAAGTATGCCTATCTCTGTCGTAATTCAATTGATTTGGATCATGTTTGATTTCGAATAGCATAACAAACTCAAATTAAATTGTTCGTTTTCAAATGGCTATTGGATGTCAATTAAATTGAAATCTTTAAAAGATTTTTAATCGATTTTAATGCTGATTCTATGCCTTATTTAGACCAGCTACAGAATCAGATGGTTCTGTAGCTAGTCTATAGAATTAGATTTTTATTATTTTATTAATAAAAGATCCTGCTAACTTGTCTATTTTTTACCCTTTTCAGGTGAATTCGAATTGCATGGGACTTGATGGACAGTCTAATGGATATTTGTGTGTCTTAGTAGTTTCCTAGTTTAGTTAAACTTGGGATATCTTCCCAGATTTCATGTAAACAGTTTGATAACTTCCACAGGGAGGTTTTACCCTGTGGAAAAACTTATAAATACTTATTATTTTTTGTAATAAGGATCATTCTCGCTTGTGGGAGAACCAGGATTATGGATAGCTAATACAGACTGAGACAGAAGTTGATGTTCTACTACAAATTTCGTTTTCATAATATCAATCTTTTGTTTCATGTTTATGTTTATCAATTTGCATTAGATCAGTGACTACTTTAGCTATCATAGTCTTTTGCAGAATGATATGTATTAATTAATGTTTCATCCATATCTGATTTCTTCCATTACTTAAAAATACAACAATTACTTGATTCAGTTTATGAATGATAGATTTGTCTTCTTCATCAATTGAATTATTTTGTATAAACCTTTGCATACATGTTTACCTAATTGTGGAGATTTATAAATCATATGATTGCTGTGATTTTTATGTCTTGTTTGTCCTGTAAATAAACTTAAAGAGCACTGCAGCTATCGTTTATGATAATCTTATGGATTATTCGATGCGGGTTTCCTCCCTCCGATCAACTTAGAAGATCATCATACACAGGACAAATCTAGAGCTTTCCTCTAGGTCAGTTTGTAATTTATTTTCATTAATTTGTTAGTATAATATTAGTATTTTAGTTAGATATATTTGCATCTTAGATTAGTGATTTAGTTTAGTTAGTTTTGTTTTATTTCTTGTTCATAAAATCATAAAATCAACAGAAATATCTTTTTCTGTCATCAGGGCAGAACATAAATGACTTTTTCAGGTTTTATTTAAATCTATAAATTGTGGATATTGTACATTTTGTGAATAAGTTATATCTCAGTTAGTAGTTAGTATAGTAGTAGTTAGTAGATTGTATATATAGAATAGTTAGATTAGTTTAGTTTGTTTTAATAATTAGTTTTAGTTTAGTTTGTTTAATAGTTAGTTTTAGTTAGATTAGTTTAGTAGTTTGTTTTATTTTTCTTTTAGTTAGTTTAGTTAATTTAGAATAGTTTTTATTTTGTTTTCTTAGGACCTTAGATCAGCTAACGGAGCCGCTAAACCCGTCAGGGTGGTTCATTCCAAACGGCTTGGGTTATTAGACAACCTCAGACCGGTTCCACTCTCTCAGTTGACGGACGGTCAATTTCGCCCATCAACAAATGGCGCTAGAAGGAGGGCCTAAACTTAATTAATGGCACGAGGTGGTCGCAAGACTCCTCCCCCCCTAATCGATCACCTATAGTGACTAGAAGCCATTCAAACGATAATATTCCCCCTCAAACAACAACTACTTCAACTGACGATCCACAGATCACAGTTGAGCCAGCAACCTCTAATCCTACAGGTGGTGACATACAAGAGATTGTCTGTCAATCTCTTATAAAAACACATAGTTCCTTAGCTCGTCTTAGGCAACCAAACCATCCATGGGGTCAACCTTTGGACTTCTCTGATATCAGAGAACAATTAGGAGACATTAACCTCACTGTGAATCCCACAGATCCAACCTTAAATCCTGCTGCAGGAGCATCTGGGATACCTGCTTCACCTCCTCCATCATCTCCTTCCTCTTCTGGAGGAGACTCCTCTGACGAAGGTGATTTCCCTTCTTAACCTTCCACACCCAATACACCAATGGAAAATCAGAACAACCCTGCTAGACCCTGGCTTCATCAGGATGCTATAGTTGTACCTGGAGCTCAACACCCTCTACCTAAACACCCAGAGAAATGGCTTCCCAAATTTGACCCTGACTCAAAACAGATCGCTGAAGATCACATTAAAAAGTTTATGTTAGCCATTAGACTCCATAATGTCGAACATGAAGATGTTTTCTGTAGGTTTTTCCCTTATTCTTTTGAGGGTAATGCATCCACATGGTACTTTGCCCAACAACCCCACACCATCGTGTCTTGGGAAAAGTTTGAGTCATTCTTTTTGGAAAAATTCGGAGACAGTAAACCTCCGGAAGTCCTAGTCATGGACCTTTCTAGCTTAAGAATGAACCCTAAAGAAAAATTTAAAGACTTTAATCAAAGATTCTTAACACTTAAAAATCGAATCCCTTTGGATTTCATGCCTGTTGAGAGTCTTATAATAGCTTACTACACTAAAGCTTTGCATCAAAGTATAGCTATTTGGGTTAAAAGATCTAAGAAATCCATGTTGTTAGAGGCCTTCGAAGAGGGCATTCAGATCGAAAAAGACATAATTAGTCTTAAAGACTCTTCTAGCAACGAAACTGAAACTAGTTCTTCTTCCAAAAAGAAGATCGAAATTCTCCCCAGACCCACTCCAAGTAAAACAAAACCTGAAAACTCTGATTTGGAAAATTTAACTAAAGTTGTTCAAAAACTGTCAAATCAAGTTATAGACTTAAAAAGGTCAACCAAAGAAGCTTCCTTGAATAAAGGACCCTACAAACCCCCTTTTCGAAATCCTTTTCCTACTAACCGACCTAATCCAACCCCCGAAGGCCTAAATCTAGAAAGTTTGCAATGCGCCCTTCAAACAATTCTAGAAGCCCAAGATAACTTGACGCCCCCTGAGATCCCTCAGGAGGTAGTTGAACAAGAAACAGTTCAAGAAGAAGAGTCTTCTCCAAACATTTTTGGACACTTCTCGGATAGCATCTTTCAAGCTAACTTCGAGATAGTTCACCCTTATAATACCAGGAGTAAGACAACAAACAAACCTTCTACCGAAAACACTACAACTTCACCTCCAAAGCAATCTAAATCAGCTGAGACTAAAAAGAGTAATGTGAACCCCAACTTAGATTGTGATGTTGTTGAAGATCTTAAAAGTTAAGGGCTAACATTTCTATTTATGAGTTATTGAAGTTTCCATTTCTGCTTCAAAAAATGTTGCAAAATATTTCAGAGAATGGAAAGAATGGTAATTCAAGTGGTAACAAGGTTGTGCAAAACAAAGTCCCTCAGAAGACTTCCATTAGAAATAATCCTAATCCTCAAGATAAAGGAAGCCTTCCTGTAAGTAATGTAAATAATGTGAATAATGTAGATAAAGTAGCTTTAGAAATTGCGAGTAAAAAGCCACAAGCTACTACTCTTAGTACTCGCAAAAATGTACCTCCTTTCTTGTTAACTTTCGAGATTTTTAATAGAAACGTGCATAATTGTATGGTGGACTCAGGGGCATCATCCAATGTGATTCCTTGGTCGGTCTGCCAGAAGATTAATGCTGAAGTGGAACCATCTACTTTAAAAATCATACAACTTGATTGAACCAATGTTAAGGTTATAGACGAACTAAAAAATGTACTTATTAGATTATCGTCTAACCCCAAGGTTCGTCAGATTTATGATATAATCGTTGTGGATATTCTAGAAGTGTATGGTCTATTTTTAAGCAGGGACTGGTCGGAGCAGCTACATGGTTACTTCGCGACAGACTGGTCTCACTTATGGCTTCCAGAGAATGGTAAGCCTAACAAGATCAGGGTAAATCGTGAACGTTACCTTAAGTTCACGGTCACAGATTTGAATGATCCTAACGAACCATATACACCTTCTGCTGATTCACCCGAGGTCCAAGGGATGGACACCTTCTTTGGCAATTTCATGGCCGAGGCTTCACCTATCATCAATCCAGAACAACAGTCCGAGATAGTAGCATGTATGCAACCAACAACTTCTACGCAATGGTCCCATGTGCCCGATGGAAACCAAATTTGGTCTTTATATTTCGACGGGTCTAATTCTAAAGAAGGAGCTGGTGCAGGCTGCATCATTATCGATCCGACAGGTAACAAGACATTAATTGCATGTATACTAGAATTTGAATGTACTAATAATAATGCAGAATATGAGGCTTTACTGCAAGGTCTCAGAAGAGCTCTGGATATGAACATTCAAAACCTGGTTGTATTTGGCGACTCTAAAATAGTGGTTAGACAGGTAAGAGATTCTATCCACTGTCTCTCTCTGCATCTCAAGAGCTACCGGTTTGAGGTATGGAGTTTAATGAATAAATTTTCTGCTTTCAATATAAATTCCATTCCTAGATTAAATAATGTTGAAGCAGATCTATTGGATAATGTAGCTTCTAAACTTCTTCCTGTAGAAGGCGTGTCTCCAGACGCATTCTCTATTGAGCTGTTGTTTTGGCCATCTGTTCCTAACAATATCACGAACTGGAGAGTATTTGACAACGATCAGCAGATTATCAACTTTCTGCACATGGAAGAAGCCTTTCAAGGCATAGTGATAGATGAACGCACGCATGACGACAATTTGCACGATTTTACAGTAATACCTGATCCGAAATCTCCTGAGGCTCTGTCGGACATGGTAAATTCCATACCCAAATCTATAGTTAGATTAGAGAAGTTTTATGATTTTGAAGATAAATTTATAAAGGCGGTCAACTGTAAAACTAATAGTTCCTCGTTGTCTTATGAGAAAGTGAACTTAGGAACTAGTGAAAATCCTCAGTGCATTAACCTAGGCTTGGGATGCTCTCGACAAGAAAAAGCTGCATTTGTTAAATTATTTAAAGAATTTAAGGATGTCTTTGCATGGACGTATGATGATCTTAAAACTTTCGACCCTAATATCATACAACATGTCATCCCGATGAAGCCCCAAACCTTACCCTTCCAACAGAAACTGAGGAAGATGCATCCTAAACTAGAACCGACCGTTCAAAAAGAATTGAATAAACTCCTAAGTGCTAAAATAATTTTTCCTGTTAGGCATACTCAATGGGTTTCCAACCTTGTCCCAGTTTGGAAGAAAAATGGGGAAATCTGACTCTGCATCGATTTTCGAAACCTCAATAGAGTGTCTGACAAAGACAACTATCCTGTCCCGCCCATGGAACAGATCCTTCAACAGGTATCTAGTTCTAAGAGGCTATCCTTGTTAGATGGTTTCTATGGATACAACCAAGTCCTGATGTCTCCACCAGACCAACTCAAAACTACCTTCCATACCCCGTGGGGCACTTATGCTTATCGCAAAATGCCCTTTGGATTGATTAATGTTGGTGCCACCTTTCAGAGAGCAATGGACATTGCTTTCCGAGGCTTAATCAATCAGTCCATCGTAGTTTACTTAGATGATGTGATTATTTATTCTAAAAATAAATATGATCATCTAGCTCACTTACGAGCTATTCTACTGCGATGTTGTAAATACGACATCTCCTTAAACCCCAAAAAATCCATCTTTGCAGTAGAACATGGTAAACTCTTAGGATTCATTGTGTCTAGTGAAGGGATGATTATTGATCCCGAAAGGAATCAAGTCATCGCTAAACTTCCCCCTCCTACATCCAAAAAATCCATGCAGTCTTTCTTAGGCTAGATTAACTTCATGAGGAGATTCGTCCCCAGTTTCTCCAAGATGGTCAGGCCTTTACAGAATTTGATTAAGAAAGACACCCAATATCACTGGGGACCCACAGAAAATCAAGCTTTCAATGCAATAAAGAAGGCCATAATAGACGCTCCATCTCTCATGAGCCCTGACTTCTCTCAAGATTTTACACTCTATACTTTTGCTTCTGACCGTTCCTATGCCGCCGTCCTAACTCAGAAGAATGCCGAGATCCACGAAGTACCCATCGCCTTTATGAGCTCTACTTTCAAAGGTGATGAACTTAACTATCCAGCGGTGGATCGGCAAGCCTATGCTGTTTTCAAAGCAGTTAAGCACTTCCGGTCCTATCTTTTGAAGTCAAGGACGAAAGTCATTGTCCCCTACCTTGCCGTAAGGAACTTGTTAGTGCAGAAGGAGCTAGGAGAAAAGAGAGCTAACTGGGTCACCTCCTTGTAGGAGTATGACTTAGAAATCACCCCAGCTCAGATTGTGAGAGGCCAAGGGTTATGTAAATTGGTGGTTGATTTGGAAACAAGAAAGCAAGAAGATAGTGATACGTCAAACCTAAGACAAAACAATCAAAGCCTAATCTGTTGCGCACAAAACCTTGTTAGTCCCTGGTACAACGATATTAGATTTTGTCTTGAACATGGGTCAACACCTCATCACTTAGACCCCCCTAAGAGAAGAGCGCTGAGGTTAAATTCTTCCTCCTTTCATTTGGTTAATGGTGTACTGTTTCATCAGAATTTTGACGGCGTACTGATGCGCTGTCTTGAGAAGGACGAAGTAGAAAAAGTCTTGCTAGAGTTGCATGCAGGAGAAGCTGGCGGTCATTTTGGTGTTGACACCACCGCTCATAAGGTTTTAAGAGCCAGTTACTACTGGCCCACACTTTTTAGAGATGCCCATGCCTTGTGTCGTAAATGTGTCATATGTCAGAAAGCATCGAGGCGGTTACAAAAACCAGCCTTTCCCTTGCAACCCGTTTCAGTAGATTCTCCTTTCCAGCAATGGGGCCTTGATATCATAGGTCCAATTATCCCTCCGTCGTCGCAATAGCACAAGTATATTGTGACATCCACATATTACTTTACTCGATGCTCTGAAGCTGCTGCGTTAAGAACTGTCAACACCAGTTAGGTAATCGCCTTTCTAAATTTGAATATTATCACTCGTTTCGGTATCCCTGACTGTCTAGTCTTTGACAATGCTTCATACTTTTCTTCTCTTGATATGAGCGAGTTTTCTTTGGAGAAAGGAATTAATCTGAAGTATTCTGTTAGTTACTACCCCCAGGGCAATGGATTGGCAGAGTCAACAAACAAGAACTTGATTAAAATTATCAAGAGAACCGTGGTTGAAAATCACAAAAATTGGCACAATGCGCTGCTGAATGCGCTGTGGAATGATAGGGTAATGCCAAAAGCTGCTATAGGTAACTCCCCCTTTTTTCTCGTTTATGGCAGAGAAGCAATTCTGCCACCTCACATTCTTCTTCCTTCGCTTCAGTTGTCACAGAAAGTTCAAGAAGAAGATTGTCCCCCTTTAGAAAACCGAATTAACGCTCTGATGAAGCTAGAAGAAGTAAGAGCCCAAGCTAAATGTAAGTTAGATCAACATAAACAATTGGTTAAAAGCTGGTTCGATTCTAACTCTGCTTCTGATAGGAATTTTGAAGTAGGTGATCTCGTCTTGAAGTGGGACAAACTGTAGGAGGGAAAGGGAGAACACACAAAATTTCAAAACTTATGGCTTGGACCGTTTTTAATTGATGAAAAGTTGGGTCCTCGTTCTTTTCGATTACAGAATCTTGAAGGGCAGCTTGACACCTATTCGGTGAATGGCCAAGCCTTGAAAAGATACTTTGCGTGATAACAACCCTTGTATTTTATGTACATATCTTGATTTTTGTTTGCGTTTTCGTTTGCTTTTTGTTTTTTATTTTGATTTGAATTTATCAGTTTGTGTTTTTGAAAAATACACATACCTTTACATTGAGCTATTCAGAAAAAGATGATAGAAAATTTCCTTCACTGAAATAACTTCTAAAAAATTTGTACAAACATCAATGGTATATTTATGAAATTTATATCTGTGTTGGAAAAATCTGTTGTTTAAAAGAAGTTGATTGATTTCGATCTCCGAGCAAAGCTTGTCATGATCATCTATTATCTTTTTACGTTGTCCCTATTCCGTAAAGGAATGACTTAGAGGATGTCTCCCTGTCTTAGGAAGTTGTTTTTGTAAATAAAACATCTCTGAATCTAAATAGAGGACAGTTCTAAAAAAAAAAATCTGATGAGGTCTGAAAAAATATGTTAAAATATCATGATTTTTAGCGTCACCCCGCTCAGCTATATATCTATGAAAAACAAAGTTAAATTATTAAATAAGAGCTGTGAGAAGTGCTTGTAAACCCGCCGGGATGTTGAACAGGTCTACTGGCAACGGGTAAATGCATGCATGGCGCCAAGACAACTTCACCTGGGTACTGAACAAGCCCGCTGGCAGCGAAGCAATGTCGAGTGTATGAAAATTTGTAAAAAACAAAACTCTTTAATGTCCTTTATTCTGACCTAGAACTTCTTAACAGGATACAGATGTCATAGTGGGTTAAATGGAAACCCTGTCGAGGCTATGGACGCCTGCTGGCAGCAGTGGCTATGCCAACAGTATTGGAGATTTTTATCTTTAAAATCATGACTTGCTGATCTTAAGATTGTTATCAATTTTCATCTTTTGAAACACTGCTGGAATAATTGGTTAATGATGATGTTTATACAATTTTCTGGTTATTATTTTTGAGTTGAAATTATCTTCGCTGTCCTGATCTGATTTTGTTTCTTTTGACAGAGATAGCTGCTTCTACCAGTGTATCGCCATTGTTGGCAGCCAATTCATTTTTCTAGTGTCTTATAAGCTGCCTACACCAACTATGCTATAGTGGGTTGAACAGCTATGATAGCCATCGGTTGTACTTTGGCAAGAAATATTATGCATGGTAGACTCCACCACCTTCGCACGATGGCATTTATGCCTATCCCTTATTCCCATTCACTTCTGTTAGCTCGGGTATCTCTTCTCTTATGTGTGTGTTATGATACAAAACCTCATCTTACCATGTGCTCGTCTCCATGGCACCAATCATGCGGATAGAGACAAACGGCAACCAAGCCTTGTTAATGTTTGACAATGCCCAGAAAGACCTGGAGGCTAACGGTTGGCTCACCTTCATGCAGAGATTTGAAGGTTTTAACGTATGCATGGCAGAGCAATTCACTTTAACTTTCGATGGCTGTAGAGCCAAGGTGGGTGATATACAGTTAGAAATCGATGAGGGATTTATCAGTTCTGCTACAGGGTTACTTGCCACAGGACAACATTGGTTCAAAAATTGTAAGGTAGAAGAGGTTCCATGGCCGTTGTTGTTTCTCTCACGCAAAGTCACTTCTTGTGACAGAGGTATGCCCATATCTATGCTCAAACCACGATGGCACAATACTTTGATGGTAGTCAAATAGTTCCTGACCTGTGAAGGTCGATACGGACTTGTGTTTCTCTACCACCTGCGATTCCTAATGAATTTTATAGGGTACTCGATAAACATGCCTTTCTACTTTCAGCGCATCTTATATAAAATGTCCAAAAGGTTTAAAAGGCAGAAGGCTGACAACAACCTATTCCACCATGGGCTTATTAAACTTATCGTTGTTTATCACTTGAGTTTACATGGTGATAGTTGGAGAACTTTCGTTCCTCGGAATGGTTTCGAGGACCCGAACCCTATACAGGTTGACAAGCCTGTGGTAATTGAAACCAAGGCCGAACCACCCATGCCCTTTCATATCCTATTGTCTGCCCCTAAGCCCTCTGCCAACCCTCCTATTGACTTACCAGACATCGGAACTGAGAAGGTCGAGGCTACTAAAAAGCCTGTAAGCAGAAAACCTAAGGCAAACCCTACCGGTAATGCCAAGGGTAAAAAGAACGCTAGGCTCATTTCAAGGATGACCAGGAACAAACCTAAACCCTCTGCTGAGTCAAAGCCTATCGTACTAAGTGAGGATTCCAACTCCGACATAGAACGTTTTTTAGCTGATGAGTATCCTTACTCACAGGGTTTATGCCCTGAACCACCTTATGATTTCGTGACGAATCTTCCCCCTTGTCTAAGGGATAACCTTGGATACCCTAGTATTAAGTTTCCTTACGAAACCCTCAACCATATGTCCAAACCCTCGCCTGCTCTTTCAAAACCCACATAGTCGTCTTGTGAACAATGCGATTTATGGTTGGAAGATACTACATTGATGTTCCCCTACTCCAATCGAAAATTCAATCGTTGGAAGATCAAATTGCAGTATTGATTAATCAAAGAGACAAGCTCCAAGTAGCTGATAAGAAGTAGAAGACAACAGGCTCCATCCTTTTCAAGAATGTTGAATCAGCCACAGCCGTTTGCAACTCCAAATTGGCATGACCAAACCGTCTCGTCGCTATACATGTATGATTTTGATATCGTTTAAGTTTTGTGAATAAACAGGATTAATATAATGGGTCAAATTTGGTTCTTGAATAGCTCTGTTATATTTTGAAATGGCTCTGTTATAACGACATTCATCCTGTATACATTTCCACTTGCTAAAATTAAATGGAATTTCATTTTAGATTCATGAGTTAATCATTCCCAGTTTATCCTTTGATAGATTTTTATCAAATTCGAATGGTTTTCATTTTGATGTGATTTGATCGTGTGTCTGTTTGAGTTAACGAAATGGACGTTTTGCTTTCAATTGAATTGGTTTGGCATCTACTCTGAACAGTAAGTTTTTCATGCTCAAATTAGAATACGATCATGATTGGATTTGATTTCGTTATGGTTCGGATGCTCTGATTGGTAAACGATTTCAATGAGTTTTGTTGTTACGATATGTTGTGTCACATAACTTTCCAAATCGGGAATACCACTCTGTTTAATTTAATTTGGAAAGAATGACTCTGTTTTTGTAAAAACAAGGTTCTCATTTAAGCCTGTGCAAGTGCGCCCGAATCATGGAATGGATTTGATTCATGATACCTATGCTAAACCCTAGCCGATTGATTCGTTTGATTGGATTGTTGTTAGTTCGATCATTTCCATGAGTTAGATTTGTATCATAAATGAATGCTCTGTTTGATTTTGATTTGTAAAAACAAATTGATCAATGTTCGTTATTTTTTTGCCAAATCCGATTATAATTCATTGTCAAATGAACGATTTTGATCAAAGTCAATCAATCCTATTTTCCTGATTTGCAATAACAAATTACGAATTCTGTTGCTAATCAATCAATCCTGTTACGATTTTATCTGAATTGATTTTCGCACCAGTTTGAATTGATCTATTCGTGGCATGAACCGTTTGCTATGTCGACACAGTAATAACGATTTGAAAATGATCTTGTCAAATTCATACTTCCTGTTGACAAGGTAAAGTAACAATTTCTCGCGATTTGTTTTGATTATGTTGAATTCGATTTGTTATGAAGCGATTGCATTGTTGTTCCACATAATTTTGTCACCCGACTTTGTGGTAACAAACAAAATAGAGTATGCCTATCTCTGTAGCAATTCAATTGATTTGGACCTTGTTTGATTTCGAATAGCATAACAAACTCAAATTAAATTGTTTGTTTTCAAATGGCTATTGGATGTCAATTAAATTGAAATCTTTAAAAGATTTTTAATCGATTTTGATGTTGATTCTGTGCCTTATTTAGACTAGCTACAGAATCAGATGATTCTGTAGCTAGTCTATAGAATTAGATTTTTATTATTTTATTAATAAAAGATCCTGCTAACTTATCTATTTTGGACCCTTTTCAGGTGAATTCGAATTGCATGGGACTTGATGGACAGTCTAGTGGATATTTGTGTGTCTTAGTAGTTTCCTAGTTTAGTTAAACTTGGGATATCTTCCCAGATTTCATGTAAACAGTTTGATAACTTCCACAGGGAGGTTTTACCCTGTGGAAAAACTTATAAATACTTATTATTTTTTGTAATAAGGATCATCCTTGCTTGTGGGAGAACCAGGATTATGGATATCTAATACAGACTGAGACAGAAGTTGATGTTCTGCTACAACTTTCACTTTCATAATATCAATCTTTTGTTTCATGTTTATGTTTATCAATTTGCATTAGATCAGTGACTACTTTAGCTATCATAGTCTTTTGCAAAATGATATGTATCAATTAATGTTTCATCCATATCTGATTTCTTCCATTACTTAAAAATACAACAATCACTTGATTCAGTTTATGAATGACAGATTTCTCTTCTTCATCAATTGAATTATTTTGTATAAACCTTTGCATACAGGTTTACCTAATTGTGGACATTTATAAATCATATGATTGTTGTGATTTTTATGTCTTGTTTGTCCTGTAAATAAACTTAAAGAGCACTGCAGCTATCATTTACGAGAAGCTTCTGGATTATTCGGTGCGGGTTTCCTCCCTCCGATCAGCTTAGAAGATCATCATACACAGGGAAAATCTGGAGCTTTCCTCCAGGTCAGTTTGTAATTTATTTTCATTAATTTGTTAGTATAATATTAGTATTTTAGTTAGATATATTTGCATCTTAGATTAGTGATTTAGTTTAGTTAGTTTTGTTTTATTTCTTGTTCATAAAATCATAAAAACAACAAAAGTATCTTTTTATGTCATCATGGCAGAACATAAATGACTTTTTCAGGTTTTATTTAAATCTGTAAATTGTGGATATTGTACATTTTGTGAATAAGTTATATCTCAGTTAGTAGTTAGTATAGTAGTAGTTAGTAGATTGTAGATGTAGAATAGTTAGATTAGTTTAGTTTGTTTTAATAATTAGTTTTAGTTTAGTTTGTTTAATAGTTAGTTTTAGTTAGATTAGTTTAGTAGTTTGTTTTATTTTTCTTTTAGTTAGTTTAGTTAATTTAGAATAGTTTTTCTTTTGTTTTCTTAGGACCTTAGATCGGCTAACGGAGCCGCTAAACCCGTCAGGGTGGTTCATTCCAAACGGCTTGGGTTATTAGACAACCCTGGACCGGTTCCACTCTCTCAGTTGACGGATGGTCAATTTCGCCCGTCAACAAGGTTGTAGATTGCCTTGTGGAAAGAAGGGGCTAAAGGCCCAGGGGGTAAAACTAGCTGGCAAGAGATAAAATTCAAAGAAGAAATATTTGAGATGCTTCACCTAGGGATTTGCTAGAAAGTAGTAAAGGCTTCTCAGTAAGAAAATGGAACCTATAAGATAATAATGCCCAAGGTACTAGTTGTTGGATGGGAGGTCTCATCAGGAGCTGGCCTATTAGGACCATGGGCATGTAGCAGTATGACACTATCATCTATCTAGTCACCAAACCAGGGTAGAGGTTCTTGGTGGCATAACCAAGAGAAAGGGGTTCTCATCACAAGCCAATGTTCTCATTTTCGTGAAATACCTGTGGGTAATGTTGTCACCTCTGGTCACCAAGCCAGGACAGTGTCCCTCAACTTCTCCCTTGAAGCATAAAATAAAAAAGATCAAAATAAATGAAGCTAAGAATAAAAGGCAATGAATTGGCCAGGAAACAATGGCATCCATGACAAGGTGCATCTCGTCCCCTACAAAGGCACCCACAGGTAAGATTTTCATTTCCCTATTATCACTACACCCCATACCCAAACACTTACCCCACACCACCTCATACACTTAGATGACCTAGATTGGTTCTCGCCTAGGAAACACTCCAAACTTAAGGAGGATTATTCCAATAGGACACCATGAGACCTTCTCCAAACTTGACTTTTTAAATTGCATAACGTCTTTGAGCATTTGTCTGGGTAAAGGGGGGCATGATTCACATGTTTGGGTAATTTGATTATTGGATGTGATTTACATGTTATTATCCCTATGAATTATGAACCCCTAGGGGGCGTACTTGTTGTTGCTGCAAAACCTTGCGTAGTGGACAGGTACACATGGGGGAATGATTAGCTCAGACCTTCATGGGGCTGAAAGTCCACATATGGATGTTGTGATCCCAACCAGGGGCAAGAAGACATTAGAGACTTGCACCAAGAAGAAAGAAGGGTGTTTCTCTTGAGACACTTTGACAGACCTAGACCCAGGGGGATATTTCTCTTCCACATGGATGTTGACCTTTGCGATCCCACAACATCACCATCATGTCCCTGGACATCATCCAGATCTACGGTTTTCATTTTGAGGGAAGTTATGAGCTATTGGTAACCTGTGGGCATCATTCAGAGCCTTTGGAGGCCAAACGTTCTACATTTAGAGCCCAACGTTCCGCCTTTGGGCCTCAACGTCACCCTAGAAGGGCATGACATCACCCTTGGAGGTGTTTTTAGATGGTAATTAATTTCAATTATGTATAAATTGAATTTATTTGTAAATTGGCCTAGTCGGCCTTTATTTGACCTGAAAAATAATTAAAGGTCAAAAATTTGTATAAATAAACATAAAGTAATCTCATTTTTTGATAACAATTCCTCACACAAGAGGAGAGTGTAACACCCATCTAGGATGTTAAACAATTAATCTTTCATTTTATACATACACAATAACAACTTCGTTTTAGCATAATTTCATTGATTTTCATTAACACAATTCTTCTACATTTGGTCAATGATAAATCTAGATAACATGATGAAATAAGTAATATGTTAACTATATGATTTAGAACTTAAAAAAATATATATATACAAAATATCAATAACCAAATACCATCTAAAAATACCTCCTCCTTAGCTTGTCAAAGTTCATCGGTTGTAATGTAGTCATGGGTGCTTCCAAGCATTCTTTTCCCACTTTCCCATAGTGAAACAATGGAATCCTCCCTACCAACCAGGAGCCTAGCCGACTTCCTAGCTCCAAGAAACCTTTAGATTTCTTGGCCCTCCGTGCCCATGACTCTAAGAACAACAAAGCACAAATGCTCAAAGAAAACTATCACAAGAATTATATCTTCCAAAAATTTCACAACCTCTCATCATGCTCAAACCTCTCCATCCTCCCTTCCTCACCACTTCTCCTCCCTATTTATCAAGTTTCCATACACCCTTCCCCAAGTCTCCTCGACCACCCTCATTATTATCCATCAACCTCCCTTATCTAGATTTTTGGGAAAAGATTAAAATAAAACTAAAATATAAATGACTTGAATTAAACAACAATAAATAAAATGAAAAGTCTTTCTTCTCATGCTAGCTAATAAATGTAATTTGACAATTTTCCCAAAAATGTACATAACACCCCATCATGCTCATTAAATTCATCATAGCAACTATCAATCAAAGTTAAAGAACATATTTAATGCTTCTAGATATTTTGTATGCAATATAATTTACATAATCAATAAACATTCAATTAAATAGTTAAGAATCTACTGTAATAATTAATACATTAATTAATTGTACTAGTGTACATGTGTTGGGTATGTGTGCATAGCTAGTGGACATATATCTCATGCATGTACTAGCGATAAACAACCATTGACTCTAGTGCATAGTTCCTATATGATCACACCTAGACATGTAGGACAACAGATCAAGTAATGTATCATTTACTAATCTTAATGAACAAAATTACACCAATTAATCAATAACTCACTATCACACTTAAAATATCAATAGGAAATGAATAGAGAGTTTTAAACATGGTAGGAACTAAGTGAGTAAACAATAGTGGCACCTCTAATCCCCAATCAGTATTCTCAACTAACATCGAAGCATCCTTCCTTCCTAACCTACTTTCATCTTCCATCCTATCCTTTCCTCTATTGGACTAAGTTGGAGTGTCAACTATATTGACCTAACTCTAGATAGAAATCATAAGAGGAAGTGTCATACATCTTGACCAAGCTTCCCCAATAGGCAACTAGAAATCGCCATCACACATCTAGGGGAGCATGACTTCACACAACCCTCCCACGACTCTATGTTTCATAGGATAAATGGTGGGAAATACCTCCACCCCTCCTTATAGAACTAGGGTCAACACCCTACATCGAGCCATACTGTGCAACTACTATTCTTAGATTCACGTTATCAAATAACCACTCTGGGAAAGTCGTGTGTCCTGTCAAAACCACACTTACCACAAGTCATAGCAATATTTTGAATCATAAATTAAATAATAATTATAACTTTAGAGAATACGTTATCTTCTTGATGTCTACAACATCCATGCTACCTCATCACTGTAGTCATTTGACTATCACATAGCTCATGAACTTGTAGGTTAGTTCACCAATAACTCATATCCATGTATATACATCATAATTTTATATAAGAATCCATATCTGTATTAACCTTCAATTAAGAAATGTATGTTTATTTTTATCATGTCTTACATCTGTTATGCATTCTCAACATAACTTTGAATCATTATCCATGTACCTAAATTCCACATCTTAATTTGCATGTTTAAGCAAGTCAAAGAGTTATCATCATCATGAGCATATAACAATTAAAATAATAGTATGCAACACATAAATAGTTCCAGAGGTACACTTGTCACATGTCTATATCAATATTGTTGAGTCCAAATATTTGTTAAGAAATGCATTACTAAGATGAGAAAAATCAAAGTTCTAACTACCTAAATCCAAAATATGGGGCATTACATACACCCACCCTTCAAAAAACTTCGTCCTGAAGTTATGTTCATTCAAAATATGAGTAGAATTTATGACACAACTTCTATTTATCTTTCTCGATAGAAAACCTTGCGTTATATTGGTCTCATTGGACAATTATTTGATTAAAACATGTCGAGGCTATTAATATATTGATTGCAACTACGCCTATTTAGTAGGCACCTTACTATCTCTTGACTCTATTTTATTACCATTGGTAATTAAATTAGTGAAAGGACATGCTTCTCTTATAGATTTATTCTTCCTAAGTTGTATATTAAAGTATAGTCTACTAGTTTGATAGCCAATTAGAATCTTATCTCATTATTGGTTCTTTAGTTAAGTGAATCTTATATTGAGTTCGTTTATAATTTAAGCCAAACATATAATTCCACCTAGAATATCTTAAAAATTATAACAAATTATCATTTACTTTACTATCACTCTAACTTGAGTGATACAATACATATGCCATCATAAAATTTCCCATGCTAAGGAACATTGACTAATATACTACTAAATGATTTTCATGTGATGTCATCACTTCACTGTTTGTTTTTCCATTATCCTTCTCTTTTCTTAAGTTGTATAGATTATATCTCAAACAAGTTAATTGTCTAGTATGGGATTCTCTTCATCACGGTCGAGGAAAATCCTGTTTTCTATCATCAATTCACTATTACAAACATGCCTATACATAAAGAGCACCATGTTGACATGTGGGTTAGTGAACATTTTATATCAATAATAAATTTACTACAAGATTTCATTCCAAATATTTAGTTATTTGTCCTTGAGGTCTTCTCTTCTCAGCATTCTACTTCTTACGTCTCAAAATTATATCCTCTATACCTACATAGTACTTACCAACTTTGGTAACTATCTCTTTTCTTGTCCATTTCTAGCACTTTCAAGTTCTTTCTCCTACCATGAAAGACGTTTTTAACAATGGGAAGCATGTGTTCATCATTCCCCATCTAGATTTATTTATTTACTTGTTTATTTTCAAACATAGTTTCTTCATAGGGAAAAATCCTTGTTAGTGAACAAGTAGTTGCTAGACCAATTAATGCATTTCAAGGTGTGTCCTCCCATTTAGATAACTCATCCCTCTTACAATCGACTCGTTCATAGTGACTAATAGAACTCGATTGATATACCATGCCATGCCTTATGACATAATAAAACACATTGTCATGATACTTCATTTATCATTCTAAACTCAAGTTTTAAATTCACAGCATAGGCTCACTTACAATATCCATTTGAATGTTTATTAGAATGTGGAACTAAACATAAGCACCCACTACAGTCTTATGTTGTCAATATCACCATACTAACTATTATAAAAACAGGACCGTGGAGCAATAAAATAAAATAAATGCAGAAACGAAACACAGAATATGCACAATACAATAGAGACACAGATTTACGTGGTTCACCCAGTGTGGGCTACATCCACCAGAGAAATTGCCAGGTCCTTCCTTTATTATTATCCATCATATGAAGGGATACAACCTACAACAAACTCATTGTAACTTCCTCTTCTTTCTCTCATAGTCTCCTATCTCAGAATACAGTATTCACCATCAACCATAGCCGCAATACATTTCCCTCATAAAAGAGGGTTTCCTTCTAGGGCAAAAAAACCTAACATAATCTCTACCGTTAGATCTGCGACCTTATAATGAACAGTCTAGATTTACAATGAAATTACAATATAGATTTACAAGGAAAAATTTCCTTCGGGGGCTTCGCCCCCGAACCCCGGCTTTCCCCCAGATCCCCCAGCCAAGGAGATAGCCCCCCCAGACCCTACAGAGAGGGTACCCCCCGTTTGCACTCCCCCATGTGGAAGAGTGTACATACTTCTGGGGTGTAAATACTTCATGGGGTATAAACACGACTGAAAGTAAAAGACCTCTAAATCAGGAAGATAATTAGGCTCCACAACCAATAATCTCCCACTTGGAGACTGATCTCAACAACTCCATCGCTGTTGTATATACTGGACTCTGAACCTTCTTTGGACCTAGCAAATTTCTCATCTTCATTTTCATTCTTGAAGACCAACTGAAACTGAGCAGGAACTCAGTTTCTCCCTGGTTACTCCCTTTGTTAACATGTCTGCAGGATTATGGCTAGTGTGTATCTTTTCCAACTTGAAATGTCCATCTTCCAAGGTGGATCGTATGAAGTGGTACCTCAACTATGTATTCTTAGTATTCGAATGGAAGGTTGAGTTCTTTGCAAGGTGAATGGAACTCTGACTGTCACAGTACAACCTACTATTCTCCTGCTTCTTTCCCAATTCCTCCATAAACCTCTGTAACCAAATCATCTCTTTACTAGCCTCTGTAGCAACAACATACTCTGCCTCTATTGTTGAAAGTGAAACAACCTTTTGCAGTTTCAAAATCCAACTTACTGTTGTTCCACCTATAGTAAAAACATACCCTGTGATGATCCTCCTACTGTCTTTATAACCTTCCATATCTAAATCAACATATCCCTGTAGAAAAGTGTGTGAACCTTCAAAACATAATGCATGAGTAGTAGTACCTCTCAAATACCTGAGAATCCACTTCACTGCCTCCCAATGTTCTTTACCTGGATTGTTCATATACCTGCTCACAACTCCCACTGCATGTGCAATATTTGGTTTTGTGAAAACCATTGCATACATCAAGCTGCCAACTACTAATGAATAAGGGACCCTGTACATGTATTCTATCTCCTCATGTGTATTGGGACACATTTCCTTAGTTAATTTGAAATGGCTGGCCAAAGGTGTACTAACTGGTTTTGCATTTTGCATTTTAAACATCTCTAACACCTTCTCTATGTACTCACCCTGAGACAATGTCAATTTGCGATTTTTTCTGTCTCTTGTTATTCTCATGCCAAGGATTTTCTTTGCAGCACCCAAATCCTTCATCACATATGAATTGGCTAATTTCTTCTCGAGCACATTTATATCCTGCATAGTAGACCCTGCAACATGTTGGAAGATTGGTTGTTGTCATTGATGTCAACCCTAGTCATGGGTTTTGGACCAGAAGATTGATGAAGTTATTTGGACATGAAGGAAAATGAACATGAAGATACAACACCCATGGATGGATAGTATACATCATTCTCTTTC
>ML779614.1:676372-705166 GCA_009831015.1 Picea engelmannii | reverse complement strand
TTCAAATAATTCAACTGATATAAGATAAATGAAATATTGGAGGGCTAAGTGCCTAAGGGTGAGTGTGCATGCTTGAGTTTAAATGACCTACAAAACCCCTTATCATTGCTTTGTTTTGTGAAAATCCTGAATAACAAAGATTGCTTGTAATGGTGACTGAGACATTATTTTGTTGTTTTAGTTTTATGGTCTATGGGTTTGCTTTAGCTGCATTCGGCTGTCATTAACCGTACTTTCCTTATATTTTGATATTTTTCTCTGTTCCTCTTTCTCCAGTGGGAAAATGTTAAAAAAAAAAAGACTGTAATCATTACGAACGACTGTAAATTGCTTGCAAATTTAGTCTTTTTGTGGAATTACTGAGAAAAATTATCAAAATTTTCAAATTGAAACTGTCAAACACAGTTGCAATTTGGCCAAACAATGTTTTCTAACCTTCTTTTCAAGATGACCTAAAATTTTCGATTCAAGACTGTAGAATGTTTTTCTTGAGCGTTTATATTGGATTAGATGCACCACCATGTATACAATGACCCATCTTCAACCAAAAGAGTGTGATATTTTCCAGCGGTAACTTGGACCTTTTGGAGTGTCCACCAAAACAAAGACTTAGTGCACAGATTGTAGAAACCTCAAAAAAAGCTTCCAATTCCCTCTACATCGATTCACAAGCTTTGTCTGGCAAGACAACGACATTACCGAGAACATTCGATCTACAACAAATGACTAAAACACTGCCAACTCCAGCATGGAATTCAATCCTCCTCCTCCTCCTCTGTATGTCACAAATCCATGCCCATTCCCATATAATGCCCAGAATGTATAGCAGGATACCTCCAACCTCGCCAAGTCTGCCACCCTCAGTTGCCCATTGCTTAATATCTTCTGAAGCAGATGGGTCAACAACTCTTCCAACGAACGCAGCCCGCTATCCTCGGCCATTGAGATTTCATCTTGACCTTATAATATTCCCTCCCACTTCCACTAAGCAACTAGTGTTGGGTTTTGGGATTTGGGTTTGAATTTTCACTGTGACACTAACACTAACATTGAGTTGTTACAGAGAGAAAACAAGCACCTTCCCTACTTGAAGGTATCAGAATTATCAAACGATTTGAATTCGAAATGAATTGGGCAGAATTGGATTTATACGGTACGAAACTCCATTTCCTCGGTAGTTTTATGATTCTCTATGGGTTGCATTGGTTATATAGCTACTGTGTTTTTGTCTTGAGGTCCTTCTGGAACCGCCATTTTCGAAATCCTTCTAGTGTCTTCGAAACATTTTTTATAAATGCCCACATAGCTTGAATTTCCTTTTTCTCACTTAACTTTCAGGGTTTGAGGCTGAGGGCTTTCAAGGAAAACCATCAATGGTGAATATCTCGAGCAAGCTCATTATATGCCTCCATGGCATACACAAGATGTCTTTGATGTCTCGAATGGATTTTTCAATATAGATTCCTGCTCGTCGTATCTCAAAAAAAAAAAAAAAATGTTAATTGGAGCACCTGGAAGCTTAGATAATCCTTTGCCAAATACAATGGTGAATGGGTTAAATAGTATTAAATTTCTTAGGCAATTTAGTGGTCTCAACAACAGTGGAGTGGGAGCTGTTGTGCAAAGATAATTTCATTCAACTCCCCATAGCCAGTACAATGCTAGAAGCACAACCCAGATTAACCTATCAGAATTCACTGATATGGCATGGGAGGCGATTGTGGGTTCAATGGATGCAGCAAGGAAAAATAAGCAACAAGTTGTTGAAACAAAACACCTAATGAAAGCTCTACTTAAGCAAAAGAATGGACTTGCACGAAGGATTTTCACCAAACATGGATTAGATAATACATATGTTCTTCAAGCTATAGAACAATTTATTTCATAGTAGCCAAGGGTAACAGGTGGTACAACTAGTCCCTTTATAAGTCCTAATGTGACCACAGTGCTAGATCAAGCCAGAAATCACAAAAAGTAGTTTGGGGATGACTTATTATCAGTGGAGCATATGGTGCTAGCCTTCTTGAAAGATAAGCAATTTGGACAAAAATTATTTAAGGATCATCAACTCATGGTAAAAAGATTTGAAGGATGTTGTGCAAGCTACAGGAGGACATCAGAAAGTTACTGACTAGAATCCCAAAGGAAAATTTGAATCTCTTGAAAATTATGGGATGGATTTAACACAATTGGCAAGAGAAGGAAAACTTGACCCTATTATAGGTCGTGATGATGAGATCTGATGATGCATTCAAATCCTTTCAAGGAGAAGAAAAATAATCTTGTTATTATTAGTGAGCTAGAGGTCAGTCCATGTTCTTTTTTGGTGTCCATATTATGCTTCCGCTATTTTCTCCACCCCAGTGAAGCCCACTATTCCTACTGTCATATTTCATGCTGATAGTAGGCAAATAGTTTTGAGTCTTTATTTTTATCCCATATACATCTCCTTCATCATTGTTTTCTCCTATGTTCACATTGAGGTTTGACACCTACTTCATCATATTTACATATGTTTCTTGTTATTGAATCTTGTCAACTTTCTATGATACTATCGGCATCAAAATCCATTTGAAAACTTTATTTTTATCTATAATTTTTATCCATATTCTTCAGTACACCTGGATGCATGTTTGAATGGTATAATATTTTTCTATTTCTGGTCTAAAGAAATTTTCAATAGATTATTTGCCATGATTTAGTTTGTAACAACCCAAATTGGATGGAGACCATGCAGACCATGTTGGCACAAAGATAAAATATCAGTGTTGTGTGTGGTGAAGCTCGAGTTTCAGTTTTGAAACCGGGCTTTGATACCATATGTAACACCCATCCAAGATGTTAAACAATTAATCTTTCATTTTATACATACACAATAACAACTTCGTTTTAGCATAATTTCATTGATTTTCATTAACACAATTCTTCTACATTTGCTTAATGATAAATCTAGATAACATGATGAAATAAGTAATATGTTAACTCTATGATTTAGAACTTAAAACAAAAGTATATACAAAATATAAATAACCAAATACCACTGAAAAATACCTCCTCTTTAGCTTGTCGAAGCTCATCGGTTATAATGTAGTTCTGGGTGCTTCCAAGCATTCTTTTCCTACTTTCCTAGAGTGAAATAACAGAATCCTCCCTACCAAATAGGAGCCTAGCCGTCTTCCTAGCTCCAAGAAACCTTTTCGTTTCTTGGCCCTCTGTGCCCATGAATCCAAGAACAACAAAGTACAAATGCTCAAAGAAAACTATCAGAAGAATTATATCTTCCAAGAATTTCACAACCTCTCATCATGCTCAAACCTCTCCATCCTCCCTTCCTCACCACTTCTCTTCCCTATTTATCAAGTTTCCATACACCCTTCCCCAAGTATCCTCAACCACCCTCATTATTATCCATCAACCTCCCTTATCTAGATTTTTGGGAAAAGATTAAAATAAAACTAAAATATAAATGACTTGAATTAAACAACAATAAATAAAATGAAAAGTCTTTCTTCTCATGCTAGATAATAAATGTAATATGACAATTTTCCTAAAAATGTACATAACACCCCATCATGCTCATTAAATTCATCATAGCAACTATCAATCAAAGTCAAAGAACATATTTAATGCTTCTAGATATTTTGTATGCAATATAATTTACATAATCAATAAACATTCAATTAAATAGTCAATAATCTACTGTAATAATTAATACATTAATTAATTTCACTAGTGTACATGTGTTGGGTATGTGTGCGTATCTATTAGACACATATCTCATGCATGTACTAGCGATAAACAACCATTGACTCTAGTGCATAGTTCCTATATGATCACACCTAGACATGTAGGACAACAGATCAAGTAATGTGTCATTTACTAATCTTAATGAACAAAATTACACCAATTAATCAATAACTCACTATCACACTTAAAATATCAATAGGAAATGAAAAGAGGCTTTTAAACATAGTAGGAACCAAGTGAGTAAACAATAGTGGCACCTCTAATCCCCAATCAGTATTCTCAACTAATATTGAAACATCCTTCCTTCCTAACCTACTTCCATCTTCCATCCTATCCTACCCCTTCTTATAGAACTAGGCTCAACACCCTACGTCGAGCCATACTATGCAACTATTGTTCTTAGAGTCACGTCATCAAGCAACCACTCTGGGAAAGTCGCGTGTCCTGTCAAAACCACACTTACCACAAGTCATAGCAATATTTTGAATCATAAATTAAATAATAATTATAACTTTACAGAATACACTATCTTCTTATAATAATAATTTTGAGCCCTAGTTTCCTAGAATCTAAGGTTTTAACCTAGTCATCTTTTCCTATAGTTCTTATCCCATAAGAAGCCTAAGGAGAGTAAGGTTCTAGGGCCTAGAATTTCCTATACCCTAGTATCTTTTTTTCTTGAGGAAAATGCATAGGGGGACTTAAGCTACTACTTCTCCTATGCACTCCTCTTGGACTTTTGTGCACTATCAAAATTGATTTACAGCCTTAGAAGAAGTCATCCAATTGACTCCACAATCCCTAGAAGGAACTAGTTATAGCCTCTATCTTATTGAAGTATTGATTAACACTCAAAATCTCTTCCTTGAAGCTTTTACTAACTTCCACTAACCCTAAACTAGATTAATTCACTAGTTATATTTTTGTTGTTGCAAATTATTGCTGCAACCATACTAGTTTACATTAATTTGTTGCATATACATATATAACTATCATCTAACTAACTCATAAATTGCTTATGATAATTGCCAAACAATATACTTGGTAAATGCTAAGTTTACATGGTGTATTCTTGCAATTCTGAGCACTAGAACTTGTTATTGTTACAAAATATTGCTACAGCCATCTAATTGCATAAAATTCTCTGCAAAATTAACATTTAAGGCTAGCCAAACATTGCCAAATTTTCTCGTGACAATTAATTAGCATTCTACCTAGTTAAAGCTACATTTTCTTGTCTTTTTCAAGCAATTTCAAGGAGTTTTCTTTGCAACTGTTAAAAATACTTATTTTTGTTGTAAACTATTACATTTCTGCAATTTTATATCAGCTAGCTCATTTTTCAAAGGCTCATGGTCTTATGAAGCACAAACATCATTTTTGTACTTGAAATCTACTATATTTTCTTTGTTGTCTTGTTCTGGGCAGGTACCCTCTATGTTTCACCATTTCTTCATCCTTTAAATACCCTGGGAACCTACTTACTTGAGTGACCATTGAGAGGGGGATTTTCTTGCATCCTTGCCTTAGTTTTATCATCCCTTTAGGTCACTAGGGATGTCTCCCTTGGGGTAGCTTTGATATACTCGTAAACAAAAAGAGGTTTCCTATTAAGGTGACAGTGATAGGTCACCCCCTTGTTACGCCAATATTGATTAACTTTCCTTGGGATTTGGGTAAGTACATATTGGGAGATAACATTTTTGGAGCGACTTCCGGTGAACATCGAGTGAATTTTCCTTGAACGACACTTTTTCGATAAGCATTTATCCAAAGACTTCATTTCACAAAGCTTACCTGAGGACTCCACTGATGGTGATTCCCTATTTTCCCTTTGATGATCCCTATAAGGATTATCTCATGATTCCAATAATGACAAAGCCAACTATGGCTTGTCAATGGGACCCAGGTAATTTTAAACCCTTATATATGAATGAAATTTACAGTTACCCTCGACAAATGCCTCTGAGGTATGAAAAATGGTTGTCTAGATTCACTGGTATTGACGGGGTTATAGTCGAAGATCACATTGATAATTTTTGGGATTTCTTTCAACTCCACCTTATTAGTGATGATGTTGAAGATTTGGAAATGAAACTTTTCTCTTCCACTCTTCATGTCAATGCTAGGAAATGGTATGATAGTCTCCAACATGCCAGCATTACATCTATGGACCAATTAGAAGAAACCTTTCTCAAAAGATGGAATATTAAAATAGAATATATCCACATTCTGATAAAAGGCTTGAATACATGAAACAAATTCAGAATGATACTATTAAGGAATTCCATACTAGGTTTCAGAATTTGCTACAATAAATTCCTAGAAGCCATCGTCTTGAAGACAAGTACCTCATTTACCTCTATAGAAATGAACTCTTAGTGCATTTAGTGTTTCTCCTGAGTAAAAAAGGGCCAATAAAAATCCATCAATATTATCACATGGCCATTCAAATCTAGGTGAATATATCCTTATTCAATGTATAACACCTCTTTTCTCTAGAAATCAAAGTTGATGACCCCAAATATACCCCAGATACTCTTGGTTTGGAGAGACTAGTTTCCCTTGACATCTTTGTTAGTGAATTCCAGGAAAGAAGGGAACAAGTCATCGACCAACAAGAGGTTGAAGAAAGGGATCCTAATGAAGGTTTCCAATCCCATTAGGAAGACCAATAATTTACTCATGCTCCTACTGAGGACAATGAAGACATGGTTGAAGAACGAGAGCCTGAAGATATTAAACATGATGATGAAGTATTAATGTGTGCTCCTCCCTTTGTTGAAGCCATGTGATATCCTATTCCTCCTACAAAAAAGGAAGAGGATGAGGTTAGTCACTTTTCTTTTCATGTTTTTGGTGATACCTTATTCTATGATTTAGAAAGTGAAGAAGAAAGGGAACCCTTGGACAAGCTAGATCCTCCATATTAGGAAGTTGAAGATGTAAAGGCAAGTCATGGGGACAAGAAAATGATGCTTGTTCTTCCATTTGATGAAGTTATCCAAGCCTTTGAGGCTCCTGCATGGCAAGAAGTGAAAATGGTAAGCTATTTCCCTTTCCAATATTTTGATGATGCTTTATTTTATTATTTGGAAAGTGTTTCTTTATGTAGGCATTTGCATCCATTGTATATACCATCTGCATATCATGATATCATAGTTATAGTTTTCATATTGTATTTTTCTCATTATGTATATATGCATGCTTATGATACTATTTATTTTATTATATCATGTATGAGCGAGGGGTGATATCACCACCCTAAGGATTACTGATGCATTTTGTTGAGATTTAGCAGGAGCAGGTCATACCAGAGATGTTGAGGTTCTCATACGCTCTACGGTGAGAACATGTCTCCTAGTTGGAGCCAGATGTTATCCCCTATCCTAGGGATAACTAAGGAGATCATGTCTCAAGCCCCATAGGTCCTATACATGGAGTGTCGAGAGCCAGATGACTTGAACATGGCCTTGGAGGGCCCCTCTTTTCTTCAGTGGAACCCATTTATCAACAACAACAATATCCATCCCACCAGCTTGGTCATGAAGCAATAGTAAGTCTTGCTCCATGAAGTAATGAGTTTGGGTATCATGGTATGTTTCAGTTTGATTATTGAAGCACTTGAATATGTTACATTGAATTCTCCCTCATTTCATAACGTTTTCTTGGAAATTATGCTCTTTAACTTTTTCATACCTGGAAGGGTGACATGATTCACTAGTAAGTTTATCTCACTTTAGGATGGGTTTCCACTGGGTTGGTTTGTGAAAGGTCACCTTCCATTCCCTCCATACTTACCACTTTCCATTTGTATTCCTCTCATCTTCCCCCACCTTTGTTTGGGCATTGGGTTTGCCACACTAGGAAGGGTTGTACCTCGCCTTGTGGGAAGAAGGGGCGAAAGGCCCAGGGGGTAAAATTAGCTGGAAAGAGTTAAAAGACAAAGAATAAAACTTTGAGATGCTTTGACCAGGTATTCCTAAGAAAGAAGCAAAGGCTTCTCATTAATAAAAGCAAACCTGTAAGATAATAACTTTCAAGGTACTAGTTGTTGGATGGGAGGTCTCATCATGAACTGACCTATTAGGACCATGGGGATGTAGTGATATGACACTACCATCTATTTGGTCACCAAACCAGGGTAGTGGCTCTTGGTGGCATAACCAAGAGAAAGGTGGTCTCATCACGAGCCATTCTTTTCATCTCTGTGAAATGCTTGTGGGTAACATTGTCACCTCTGGTCACCAAGCTAGTACAATGTCCCTCAACTTATTCCTTGAAGAATATAAGAAAAAAGATCAAAAGAAATGAAGCTAAGAATGAAAGGCAGTGAATTGGCTAGAAAACAATGGCATACATGACAAGGTGCAACTCACCCTCTACAAAGGCACCCACAGGTAAGATTTTCATTTCCCTGTTATCATTACACCCCATGCCCAAACACTTACCCCACACTACCTCATACACTTAGATGACCTGGCTTGGTTCTCTCCTTGGAAACACCCCAAACTTAAGAAGGATTATCCCAATAGGACACCCTGAGACCTTCTCCAAACTTGGCTTGTTAAATTGCATAACATCTTTGAGCATTTGTCTGAGTAAAGGGGAGTCTGATGCACATGTTTGGGTAATTCGATTATTGGATGTGTTTTACATGTTATGATCCATGTGACTTATAAAACCTTGGAGGGCATACTTGTTGTTATTGTAGGAGCTTTCCTGGTGGAAAGGTACACATGGGGGAATGATTAGCTAATACCTTCATGGGGATAAAATCCCACAGATGGATGTTGTGACCACAACCAGGGGCAATAAGACATCATATACTTGCACCAGGAAGAAAGAAGGATGGTTCCCTTGAGACACTCTAACATACCTAGACCCATGTGGATATTTATCTTCCACCTAGACATTTACATTTGAGAGCCTACGACATCACCATCATGACCGTGGACATCATCCAGAGATAGGGTTTGCATTTTGAGGGAATTTATGAGCTAGCTGGCATGTGTGGGCATCATTCAGGGCCTTTGGAGACCAAATGTTCTACATTTGGTGCCCAACGTTCCACCTTTGGGCCTCAACGTCACCCTAGAACGACATGACATCACCCTTGGAGGTGTTTTTACATGATAATTAATTTTATTTATGTCTAAATTGAATTTATTTGTAAATTTTCCAAGTTGGTCTTTATTTGACCTCAAAATTAATTAAAGGTCAAAATTTTGTATAAATAAACATAAAGTACTCTCATTTTTTGATAACAAATTCTCACACAAGAGGAGAGGTCTGAAAGTTTCTCCCTATTAGGGTTATTGGATGAAATTGTGAGGTGAAATCTTGTATAAGGCTGATTTTTTTGCAAGTGGATTAATCTTGGAAGCTTTTATGGTGATCTTGCATGGTATTTTCATGATTATTGTTGGTGCAAGTAGGTGTATGGTTTTATTTTCTCATACAAGATTATGAAATTGCATGATATTCTTAATGCTTGAAGTAAGGAACTTAAATTGCTACTTTCCTACTTTCTATTTGCCAATCTTTTCATAAATTGATCTAGTAACTAGTGAAACCCTAGAGCCCTAGTTTCCTAACAATCTAAGGTTTTAACCTAGTTATCTTTGCCTATAGTTATTATCCCATAAGAATCCTAAGGAGAGCAAGGTGATAGGGCTTATAATTTCCTACACCCTAGTATCTTGTTTTCTTTAAGAAAATGCATATGGGGGACTTAAGTTACTACTTCTCATATGCATTCCTCTTGGACTTTTGTGCACTATCAAAATTAATTTGAAGCCTTAGAAGAAGTCATCCAATTGACTCCATAATCCCTAGAAGGCACCAGTTCTAGCCTCTCTTATTGGAGGATTGATTAAACACTCAAACTCTCTTCCTTGAAGCTTTTACTAACTTTCACTAAACCTAAACTAGACTAATTCACTAGCTAACTTGCTGATGTTGCAAATTACTTCTACAACCATACTGGTTTACATTAATTTGTTGCATATACCTATATAACTTGGATCTAACTCACTCGGAAATTTCTTGTGATAATTGCCAAACAATCTTCTTGATAAATACTAAGTTTGCATGGTGTTTTCTTGCAATTATGAGCACTAGAACTTGTTGTTGTTACAAAAGATTGCTACAACCATCCAACTACAACAAATTCTCTGTAAAATCAACATTTAAGGCTAGCCAGACATTGCCAAATTTGCTTGTGACAATTAATTATCATTCTTCCTAGTTAAAGCTACATTTTCTTGTATTTTTCAAACAATTTCAAGGAATTTTTTGTGTAGTTGTTACAAAATGCTTATTGTTGTTGTGAACTATTACATTTCCACAATTTTATATCAGCTAGCTCATTTTTCAAAGTTTCAAGGTCTTATGAGGCACTAACATCATTTTTGTACTTGAAATATGCTATATTTTTTTTGTTGTCTTGTTCCGGGCAGGTACACTCCATGTTTCACCATTGCTTCATCCTTTAAAGACCTTAGGAACCTTTTTACTTGACTGGCCAGTGAGAGGGGGATTTTCTTGCATCCTTGCCTTAGTTTTATCATCCCTTTAGGTCACTGGGGATGTCTCGCTTGGGGTAACTTTGATGTACTCCTAAACAGAAAGGGGTTCCTATTAAGGTGACAGTGATAGGTCCCCCCCTTGTTATGCCAATCTTTCTTCACTTTATTTGGGATTTGGATAAGTACATATTGGGAGATAACATTTTTGGAGCGGCTTCCAGTGAACATCAATTTAATTTTCCTTGAATGACACTTTTTCGGTAAGCCTTTATACAAAGCCTTCATTTCACAAAGCTTACCTGACAACTCCACTGACGGTGATTCCATCTTTTCCCTTTGATGATACCTAGAAGGATTATCTGGTGACTCCAATAATGACAAAGAAAACTATGGACTCTCAATGGGACCCAGGTAATTTTAAACCCTTAGATATGAATGAAGTTCAGGGTTACCCTCAACAAATGCTTCTGAGGTATGAAAAATGGCTCTCTAGATTCACTGGTAATGATGGGGTTATAATCGAAGATCACATGGATAATTTTTGTTCTTTCTTTCAACTCCACCTTATCAGTGATGATGTTGAATATTTGGCGATGAAACTTTTCTTTTCCACTCATCATGTCAATGCTAGGAAATGGTATGATCGTCTCCCTCATGCCAGCATTACATCTATGGACCAATTAGAAGAAATGTTTCTCAAAAGATGGAATATTAAAATAGAATATATCCACATGCTGATAAAAAGGCTCAAATACATGAAACAAATTAGAACGATACTATCAAGGAATTCCATACTAGGTTTGAGAATTTGCTACAATAAATTCCTAGAAGCCATTGTCCTGAAGACAAGTACCTCGTTTACCTCTATACCAATGCACTCTCAGTGCATTTAGGGTTTCTCCTTAGTACAAAAGGACCAAGAACAATCCATGAATATTATCACATAGCCATTCAAATTGAGGCAAATATATCCTTGTTCAAGGGAGAACACATCTTTTCTTTAGAAATCAAAGTTGATGACCCCAAATATACCCTAGATACTCTTGGTTTGGAGAGACTAGTTTCCCTTGACATATTTGTTAGTGAATTCTAGGAAATAAGGGAACAAGTCATCGACCAACAAGAGGTTGAGGAGAGGGATCCTAATGAAGGTTTCCAATCCCATCACGAAGACCAATAATTTACTCATGCTTCTATAGAGGATAATGAAGACCTGGTTAAAGAGAAAGAGCCTGGAGATATTAAACATGATGATGAAATATTAATGTGTGATCCTCCCTTTGATGAATTCATCTGAGATCCTATTCCTCCTGCAAAAAAATAAGAGGATGAGGTTAGTCAATTTCCTTATCAAGTTTTTGATGATACCTTATTCTATGATTTAGAAGGTGGAGAAGAAAGGGAACCCTTGGACAAGCTAGATCCTCCATATTATGAAGTTGAAGATGTAGAGGCAAGTCATGGGGACGAGACAATGATGCCTGCTCTTCCATTTGATGAAGTTATCCAAGACTTTGAGGCTCCTACATGGGAAAAAGTGAACATGATAAGCTATTTCCCTTTCCAATATTTTGATGATGCTTTATTTTATGATTTGGAAAGTGATGCTTTATGTAGGCATTTGCATCCATTGTACATACCATCTGCATATCATGATAGCATATTTATAGTTTTCATATTGTATTTTTTCCATTATGTATATATGCATGCTTATGATACTCTTTATTTTATTATATCATGTATGAGCGAGGGGTGATATCACCACCCTAAGGATTACTGATGAATTTTGTTGAGATTTAGTAGGAACAGGTCATACCAGAGATGTTGAGGTTATGATACACTCTATGGTGAGAACATGTCTCCTAGTTGGAGCCAAATGTTATCCCCTATCCTAGGGATAACTAAGGAGATCATGTCTTGAAGCCCACAGGTCGTAGACATGGAGTGTCGAGATCCAGATGACTTGAGAATAGCCTTGGAGGGCCCCTCTTTTATTTAGTGCAACCTATTTATCAACAACAATAATATCCGTCCCACCAGCCTAGTCCTGAAGCAACAGTAAGTCTTGCTCCACGAGGTAATGAGTCTGGGTATCATGGTATGTTTCACTCTGATTATTGAAGAACTCGAATATGTTACATTGAATTCTCCTTCATTTCATAACATTTGCTTGGAAATTATGCTCTTTAACTATTTCATACTTGGAAGGGTGACATGATTCCCTAGTAAGTTTATCTCCATTTAGGATGGGTTTCCACTGGATGGGTCTGTGAAAGGTCATCTTCTATTCCCTCCATACTTACCACTTTTCATCTGTATTCCTCTCATATTCCCCCACCTTTTTTTGGCCATTGGGTTTGCCACACTAGGAAGGGTTGTATCTTGCCTTGTGGGAAGAAGGGGCTAAAGGCCCAAAGGGTAAAATTAGTTGGCAAGAGTTAAAAGCCAAACAATAAACCTTTGAGATGCTTCACCCAGGGACTCCTAAAAAAGTAGCAAAGTCTTCTCAGTAAGAAAAGGGAACCTATAAGATAATAACTCTCAAGGTATTAGTTGTTGGATGGGAGGTCTCATCATGAGCCAACCTATTAGGACCATGGGGATGTAGCGGTATAACACTACCATCTATTTGTTCACCAAACTAAGGTAGTGGCTCTTTGTGGCATAGCCAAGAGAAAGGGGGTCTCATCACGAGCCATCCTTCTCATCTCTGTGAAATTATTTTGGGTAACATTGTCACCTTTGGTCACCAATCCAGGACATTGCTCCTCAACTTCTCCCTTGAAGCATAAAATTAAAAAGATCAAAAGAAATGAAGCTAAGAATAAAAGGAAGTGAATTGGCTAGGAAACAATGGAATCCATGATAAGGTGCAGCTCACCCTCTACAAAGGCACCCATAGGTAAGATTTGTATTTCCCTAATATCATTACACCCCATGCCCAAACACTTACCCCACACCACCTCATACACTTACATGACATGGTTTGGTTCTCACCTGGGAAACACCCCAAACTTAAGGAGGATTATTCCAATAGGACACCTTGAGACCTTCTCCAAACTTGACTTGTTAAATTACATAATGTCTTTAAGCATTTGTCTAAGTAAAGGGGGGTCTGATGCACATGTTTGGGTAATTCGATTATTGGATGTGTTTTACATGTTATGATCCTTATGACTTATGAACCTCTGGAGGGAATACCTGTTGTTGTTGCCAGACCTTTCCCAATGGAAAGGTACACATGGGGGAATGATTAGCTCATACCTTCATCAGGATAAAATCCCACAGATGGATGTTGTGACCACAACCAGGGGAAATAAGACATCATAGACTTGCATCAGGAAGAAAGAAGGACGTTTCCCTTGAGACACTCCGGTAGACCTAGACCCATGGGGATATTTCTCTTCCACTTGAATGTTAACCTTTGAGAGCCTACAACATCACCATCATGACCATGGACATCATCCAGAGCTAGGGTTTGCAATTTGAGGGAAGTTATGAGCTAGTTGGCACGTGTGGGCATCATTCAGGGCCTTTGGAGACCAAACGTTTTGCATTTGGAGCCCAACATTCCACCTTTGGGTCTCAACATCACCCTAGAAGGGCATGACGTCCCACTTGGAGGTGTTTTTACATGATAATTAATTTTATTTATGTCTAAATTGAATTTATTTGTAAATTTTCTAGGTCGGTCTTTATTTGACCTCAAAATTAATTAAAGGTCCAAAATATTGTATAAATAAACATAAAGTACTCTCATTTTTTTATAACAACTCCTTACACAAGAGGAGAGGTCTGAAATTTTCTCCCTATTAGGGTTATTGGCTGAAATTGCGAGGTGCGGTCTTGTATAAGGCTGAGTTTGTTGCAAGTGGATTAATCTTGGAATCTTTTATGGTGATCTTGCACGGTATTTTCATGATTATTGTTGGTGCAAGTAGGTAAAATCTACATTCTTTTTAATTTTTTGAATGGTTTATGTATGGTTTTATTTTCTCATACAAGATTATGAAATAGCATGATATTCTTAATGCTTGAAGTAAGGAAATTAAATTGCTACTTTCTTACTTTCTATTTGCCAATCTTTTCATTAAATTGATCTAGTAACTAGTGAAACCCTAGAGCCCTAGTTTCCTAGCACTCTAAGGTTTTAACCTAGTTATATTGCCTTAGAATAAGTCATCCAATTGACTACATAATCCCTAGAAGGCACCAGTTCTAGCCTCTCTCTTATTGAAGGATTGATTAAACACTCAAACTCTCTTCCTTGAAGATTTTACTAATTTCCACTAAACCTAAACTAGATTAATTCACTAGTTAACTTGTTGATGTTGCAAATTACCTTACAGCGATACTAGTTTACATTAATTTTTTGCATATACCTATATAACTTGCATCTAACTCACTTGAAAATTGCTTGTGATAATTGCCAAACAATCTACTTCATAAATACTAAGTTTGCATGGAGTTTTCTTGCAATTATGAGAACGAGAACATGTTGTTGTTACAAAATATTGCTACAACCATCTAACTGCAACAAATTCTCTGCAAAATCAACATTTAAGGCTTGCCATAAATTGCCAAATTTGCTTGTGATAATTAATTATCATTCTTCCTAGTTAGAGCTACATTTTCTTGTATTTTTCAAGCAATTTCAAGGAATTTTCTCTGCAGTTGTTACAAAATACTTATTGTTGTTGTAAACTATAACATTTCCGCAATTTTATATCATCTAGCTCATTTTTCATAGGTTCATGGTTGAATGAAGCACTAACATCATGTTTGTACTTGAAATCTGCTATATTTTCTTTTTGCCTTTTTCCGGGAAGGTACACTCCATGTTTCATCGTTGCTTCATCCCTTAAAGAACTTAGGAACCTTTTTACTTGAGTGACCAGTGAGAGGGGGATTTTATTGCATCCTTGCCTTAGATTTATCATCCCCTTAGGTCACTGGGGATGTCTCCCTTGGTGTAACTTTGATATACTCCTAAACAAAAAGGGTTTCCTATTAAGGTGACAGTGATAGGTCACCCCCTTGTTACACAAATCTTGCTTGACTTTCCTTGGGCTTTAGGTAAGTACATATTGGGAGATAACATTTTTGGAGTGGCTTCCGGTGAACATCGAGTCAATTTTCCTTGAATGAAACTTTTTCGGTAAGCCTTTATCCAAAGCCTTCATTTCACAAAGCTTACTTGACGACTCCAGTGAGGGTGATTCCCTCTTTTCCCTTTGATGATACCTAGAAGGATTATCTGGCGACTCCAATAATGACAAAGCCAACTATGGCTTCTCAATGCAACCCACATAATTTGAAACTGTTAGATATGAATGAAATTCAGGGTTACCCTCGACAAATTTTTCTGAGGTATGAAATATGTCTCTCTATATTCACTAGTAATGATGGGGTTATAGTCGAAGATCACATGAATAATTTTTGCGCTTTATTTCAACTCCACCTTATCAGTGATGATGTTGAAGATTTGGCGATGAAACATTTCTCTTCCACTCTTCATGGAAATGCTAGGAAATGGTATGACAGTCTTCCTCATGCCAGTATTACATCTATGTATCAATTAGAAGAAACCTTTCTCAAAAGATGGAATATTAAAATAGAATACAACCACATGCTGATAAAGAGGCTCAAATACATGAAACAAACCCATAATGATACTATCAAGGAATTCCATACTATGTTTGAGAATTTGCTACAATATATTCCTAGAAGCCATCGTCCTGAAGACAAGTACTTCGTTTACCTCTATATCAATGCAGTCTTAGTGCATTTAGGGTTTCTCCTCAGTTAAAAAGGGCCAAGAAAAATCCATGAATATTATCACATGGCCATTCAAATTGAGGTGAATATATCCTTGTTCAAGGGAGAACATCTCTTTTCTCTAGAAATCAAAGTTGATGACCCCAAATATACCCCAGATACTCTTGGTTTGGAGAGACTAGTTTCCCTTGACATTTTTGTTAGTGAATTCCACAAAAGAAAGGAACAATTCATTGACCAATAAGAGGTTGAGGAGAAGGATCCTAATGAAGGTTCCCAATCTGATCAGGAAGACCAATAATTTACTCATGCTTCTACCGAGGATAATGAATACCTGTTTGAAGAGTGAGATCTTGAAGATATTAAACATGATGATGAAGTATCAATGTGTGCTCCTCCTTTTGATGAAGCCATCTGAGATCCTATTCCTCCTGAAACAAAAGAAGATGATGAGGTTAGTCACTTTCCTTTTCAAGTTTTTTATGATACCTTATTCCATGGTTTAGAAGGTGAAGAAGAAAGGGAACCCTTGGACAAGCTAGATCCTCCATATTATGAAGTTGAATATGTAGAGGCAAGTCATGGGGACGAGACAATGACGCCTTCCCTTCCATTTGATGAAGTTATCCAATCCTTTGAGGCTCCTTCATGGGAAGATGTGAACATGATAAGATGTTTCCCTTTCCAATATTTTGATGATGCTTTATTTTATGATTTGGAAAGCGATCCTTTATATAGGCATTTGCATCCATTGTATATACCATCTGCATATCATGATAGGATAGTTATAGTTTTCATATTGTATCTTTCCCATTATGTATATATGCATGCTTATGATACTCTTTATTTTATTATATCATGTATGAGAGAGGGGTGATATCACCACCCTAAGGATTACTGATGCATTTTTTTGAGATTTAGCAGGAACAGGTCATACCAGAGATGTTGAGGTTCTCATATGTTCTACGGTTAGAACATGTCTCCTAGTTGGAGCTAGATGTTATCCCCTATCCTAGGGATAACTAAGGATATGATGCAGCACGCCCCCATAGGCACGTCTTCTCATAGGATCTTCTCTTCCACACGGCCCGAAGAACTCAAATGTTCTTCTTTTTCCCTATCGGGAAATCTACACCCACAGAAACTCTTTCACAGGATCTCCCTCTTTTTATCGGGAAATCGAACTTCGCGGTTTCGCGAGGTCAATGGTCGAGCGTTGGTCTCTTAGGTATCCGAAACCCGATCACCAGTCAACGCTGACCCTTCCTTAACCTTGTCGGGACTTCTCCTGTCACGATTTCAGCACTCGCGGTGTCGAGCAACTCGGTTCTCCAACTCCCGAACCCCAATATGCCAAAACTCTGATGCGCTTGCGAGTTGACTTTTCAACGGTCCCGTCACCTCATCGGTATTTCGGACTTCATGGGATCGTGAATATTGATGTCAATGTTTCGGGGCTTTACTTTCACCGAACTCCGATACGGTGTGCCACTTGTCCGCTGACTAACTTCTCTATGGCCAACCATCCATGCACTAGAATGTGATACAAAGGCATGTAATCTAATAAGTTATTTCCCAAATTTTATTAATACACTCATTTAATGATTTCTTATAGATTGTGTAACGAAAGAAACAACCAACCATTGTTCTCTCCTACATTTGGAGGATACAGTTCATCATGGTGTCCTCACTAAGCAAAGACATAATCCTTTCTTTCCATAGTTTGACAGATCCCTTCTTCATTTTTACTAATCAAACCATCAGTTCATCTCCCTCACCTTCATACCTCACACCACTTGAGAAATCCTCTATAGTCTAATTTTATACCTTTAATGGAAGCTCCCATGATACCACCATCACCTATAGTCCCTACACCTATAGTCTTTGAGGAATTTTTTGAATGTGATTCACAGAAACCCTCAAAGATTATATTCCCTACAACATAACCAAACTTGTCTCTTCTATCAAGGGTCTCAGTACTTCTGGTTTCCATAAGTGATGACCTCCCCTAGCATTGTTAGAGGCTAATAGTAACAACATTACACAAATTGATCTATCTAGAGATTCCCTTTGTACTATTGACTTTACTACCTCCTCTAAAAAGGATTGCAGATTTCAACACTCCCTTCTCTCTTATAGTTTGGGAACCACTCTTATTTGTCAAAACATTATCCTCATGGGGTGATACTTCATGCTTAAGTGAGTTGAGATATGAAGGCAATCCCATTTCTTCCTTCCCCTTTGAAAAACATACATTGCTTTGAGGGCCTTGATTAAACCCTAGGTTATAAATTGAATATTAAGAAGTCCTTGAAGGCATCCATTTCTATTCCAAATTGTAAATAGTTCTTCATGAGTAAGGAAAATTGACAATCCTCCACAAAGTTCCTAATAGTTAAAATGCTCAGAGGATTCCTCTATTGGAATAAACCCTTACATTATACCATATCTACATTAACACATACCCATATTTAACCATGTCTTTAATCTATGGAAAAACTCATACAAATCTCCATAAGTGTTTAAATATTCTACGATTTCTAATGTTGTTAATTGTATTCTATTAAGTATCCCATGAGATAAATTAAGTTATATATAAAGTCTATTTATAGAATCGTTAATTGAATGACAATCTCACATCAATTGTGTATGTAAATGAATTATAGTTGAGCAATTAGTGAATACATATTATTTTCAACTTAATTATGTAATTATATTGCATGAGAAATGTATAATAAAATTGTAACTAGACTCATTACAAATGAGGAAAAATATATATTTAGAATATCCACACAAAACTAGAAAAATTTAAAGTATATTACATTAATTTAAAATCAAATAACTAAAAAATTACATTAATTTAAAACCAAATAACTAAAAAAAATTAAATAAACCAAATTTGGTTAATCCTTTATATCTCATTCCAAATCTAGAATAATCGATAGGATATATTGTTTTTTCAAACTTGAATATTCTTGTATAGTGTGTAATGGAATAAATTAAACAAATCATCCAAATTTTCTTTCCATAATTGTATTAATGATCTTATAATAGGTGGAATCCATTCACTGTTTAGGTAAAACCCGGGGAATAGCATTTTCTTTGAATATAAAGTAAATGAAAAAATTAAAAATCACAAGATTACGTTACAAGTGCATTAAAAATAATTTTAAAAATTTGTCAAACTTTTGCATTGATATCCAGACATCATATAGTAAAATTGCAGACATGTGTATGGTCAACAATTGCAACTATTTTGTAACTTGCAGTTCAAACTAACAAGGAATATAATCTTAAAGTAACAATGGAAAGATATATTAAAGTTCAATTGCAACTATTTTGTAAAGTGATAAGGTTCAATGACAATTTTTTTTATAAATGGACTTTCGATTGTGGCCCAAGTATTAATACTAGGGAAGAACTACTAAGTGTTTGGGCTATATTTAGCTTGGCAGTTTGGTTAAATATTGATGTCATATAGGTTTTTGAAGATTCTAAAATAGTTATTGACCAGTTGAATAGTAGAGAGAAATTGCAGGTAATTTCCTTAGTGGGTTGGAAGGACAGAATTAAAGAGCTCACAAAGTCCTTCAATAATATCAGTTTCTCTCATATTTATCAGGAACAAAATAAGGAGGCAGACTTTCCATCAAAGAAGGCTATCCAGATGCAAGAGGAGAAAATATCTTACAACCAATGGATAGAAGGAAATGAGGGTCCTCCTCTATTTTTGAATCTTTATTAGCTTTTACTTTTTCATATAATAGCCTACAAAAACTGTAGAGAATGGTGTCGGGATAATTTTGGTCACACATTTTGTAAGTTGTTTTAGTGGAAAATTGCAGATTAGTTAGGTATAGGGCTGATCACACTTCACCTCAACCTACGAGCTGATTTGGACTCAAGTTTTTATCTACTGTCAAGAACATATTTTTTTGAGGTTGATATTTTCTAGCTAAGTATTTTTGCCATGTTTACACAATTTTATATATATATATATATATATATATATATATATATATATATAATATAAAGAGTAATTTTTTGTTGGAAAAACTTGTAGTTCAAACTAACAATGAATATAATCTTAAAGTAACCACAAAAAGATATATTAAAGTTGAAAATATGATTTATTAATATGAGTAATTACTTTATTCTTCTTCATCAGATACATAATACATAATATTTGGTGTTATAATGGGTAGAGTGAGTCACTACATTTTATTTGCAAATTTGAACACTCCATAAAATGGTTTTATTTTTGGGGGCACTGCCCAATTTCTAGCTTTCTTCCATCGTATTATCACACTTACAAATCCACCAAATCCAATCCCTACTCCCAAGACCAATGCAATCAATGACACATGTTCCTCCACACGACTTAACCATTCCCGACTAGCACCTGCCTCCATGATATTTTGGGCTTGCTTTTCCTTTTCCTTGCATACTTGTAGAGGAATAGCACTTAAACACTTGTTGTTTTGAAATGAAGTAGCATTGAAAGTGTCAAATTGTGCTCCTAGTGGAATTCTCCCACCAATCTTGTTAGGTGAAACAGCCAAAGACGCCAGCATGGTTAAATTAGATAGCTCTTGAGGAATATTGCTAGTGAAATAATTGTTGGCCAAGTCCATTTTTTCCAAAGTGGATATATGACCAAGAGATGTAGGTATTTTCCCTTCCAACTGGTTTCTTGATAAATTCAACAACTACAAGGTACTCAAATTTCCTATGCTTGCAGGTATTTCTCTCATAAGATTATTGCTAGACAAGTCAAATATTGTGTTCGTGGAAAACACATATGTGAGAGTATACTCAAAACCCTAGATGACAATCTCTACATCCTCATAGAGTGTATTACTACTAAGTTTGGAAGACCCAATGATTCTGAATCCTTGAAGTCTCTCAAGATTAGATGGTATCCTTCCACTGATTCTATTGTTGGATAAATCCAACACTAGCAATTGAGTGAGATTTGTGATGTTTGAAGGAATACCACCATGGAGCTTATTATAAGAAAAACTTAAAACTATCAACTCATGAAAAGATGCAAGGTACCCAGGTAGCTGACCTGTGAATCCATTTTTTCTTAAATCCAATAGTTGAAGCTAAATACATTGAGCCAAAGATGTAGGTAGAGTCCCAAAGAAATTATTAGAATAAATAGAGAGAACTTCCATAGAAACTGGAAATACTATGTCTAGATTTCCACTGAGTTTGTTCTCAGACACCTTCAACCTCTGTAAGACGATGCATTTTCTTAAATTTGGCGGTATCATCCCTAACAAGAAGTTGTTTTGCAACAATTAATTCCTCATAGATTTGCAATCTCCTAGAGATGCAAGAATCTTTCCATTCAACTTGTTTTCAGACAAGTCCAACACTTCTAGTCCCACACATTGGCCAATATGATGAGGGATTGGTCCATCAAGATTGTTTCTAGATAGATATAATTGTTGAAGGAAAACCAAATCACTAATACCTTTAGGAATGCTACCAGAAATAATTTTAAATACAAGAATTTGTTTTTTAAGAAATTTAAGCTTTCCTATACCTTTTGGAATTGTGCCTATAAAATTGTTGGTATCTAAGTAAAGTATTTCAAGCTTCGTAAGATTGGAAATTCCCTCAGGTATTCTTTCGATCAACTTGTTTGCTCCAAGACCGAGGAATGTCAACTCACTGAGTTTTGTAATGAATTCAGGTATGCCATCGGTAAAGCTATTTCCACTTAGATATAGGAAGGCAAGTTGACTAAAATTGGCAGTAAAGCTATTTACAACAATATATATATATATATATATATATATATATATATATATATATATATATATATATATATATATATATAAAAGAGGGTGAGGGGAACATTGTTGTAAGCCCCAAAGGAAAAATAATATTCACATATCCTTACAATTTGTTAATGTTATTACAATTTGTTTTTATTGGATTATATATTTGAATTTTATTAATCTATTTTATTAATTGGTGGACATTATACAACTTGAGTGGGCTTAATGGTTGAGAACATGTGTTACCTTCTTGGAGGTCACAGGTTCAAATCTAGAGGGGGGTAGGGTATGTATACCTCTGTAGACTTCAGTAGTCAAATCTTTAAACCCTAAAGAGACCATGGAATATGGAAATGATGATAAGATCATATTATACGATAAAGAGGGTAGTAAGTTTTGGTGCTTTGGAACCCAATGGAAGGTTTAATCATCATTTCTTTCTACCTTTTCTTTTAACGATATTTTTTAGTTAATAATATTTTATAGCATTTAGTTAATATTCCAAGGGTTTAGTTCAACAAATTATCACTAATTGTTGGGCATTTAATTAGTTCCATGGTAGTAGGTTCCCAATTTGAATTCCTATGGATGAAACACACTAATCTATATGGATGAATTTACTAAGGATGCCATCCACTTTCAATGTAGGGAAGTATACCTTATATTTCATCATGAGGTTTTCCTTCAGAAAATTATTATATCATTTAGTTAATAATGATTATAAAAATAAAATTAGATGTTTTTAATAGAAATAACAATTTATAGAAAAATTATTTTGTATAATTGTTAGTGTGATCCAATACAAAAATTGATAAAAAAAAAAAAATGAAAAAATAATATCAAAAACTCCTCTTTGAAATAATGATACCTTTTTTATTTTATAATACTTTATTTTAGTATTACCCAGAAAAAACGGAAGTTATTAATCTCTTAAGCTCTAACTTCCTCTCCAAAATGAAACACTTAACCTCTCTATTCTATATTTCTAAAAGATGGAAACATTGAGTACTATGTAATATTTTGATTGTTACATCTTGTCTTTTCCACATAGAAAGTAGTTTAAAATGCACACTGAATTCAAAATTTATACATTGATCAAAAGTACAAACATTTACAATGAATGATAAAACTAAAATTTTAATGTCCAAAATTAACACGTTCATCCATTTGCAATCATCCAAAACATACTTTGAAATCACTCTACGATATTTACATATTTTAGTGGATAAAACAGGGGTGTGTTTGACTAAGAAATGGTATCATACATACTTTAATTACTTCCATTCCATTCCATTAACGAAATCCATATTAAACCTCCAAACTCTATCTACGCTACCTAAGTTGGGTGGTTCTTTAGTGCAGGGACAAATTTATTTTTCTTGCCAATACCTTTTAGGAAGTCACGTTGAAAAAAATGACTACTCTATCTATCTATGCTACCATCGAAAGTTCAAAGGGTTAATGAATTTATTGTGGATGGGTTTGTTTATCATTTATGATAGTTAGGTTTAAGACTATAATATCATTTAAAATGTGGGCAATTAGGAACTTAAATACATGAATTCAAAGTTTGTCTAGTGTAATTTGTTGGACAATTATTTGCATGCTTGTCAAGATATGGACTATAAATTTTATTAAAAGAACTACTATGCATCCATGGAACACGAGGACAAACACAAAGAACGGGATAAGGATGAAGAGGATGAGGATTAATTTATTGTAGATAACTTGTATGAATTTTAGGGGCTATACTCTAACACTTTTTTTCTTTTAGAAACATATTTATTTGGAAACTACTTTAGCTTCTTTGGGAGATGATTATTGTGATCTTAAGAATAAAAGCTAAATGGGTATTATTTTCTATGCACAATTATTATCATCTATAAATGAAGAGTACCATCCATATAATCTAAATAAGTAAACAATTCTTCATAATAAAAAAACTTAGTTAAGGATTCATAATAAACACACCTAAATGCGATATCCCAAAAAATGAAAGTAGAACTACAAAAAAACATTTAAGAAACACTCTTAAAATTTTAATGATAATCAAAACATAAAAACATACAAATTGCAATAAATTAGAAAAAATTATCTTTCATGGGGAGGAAATGTTTGACATGGGGGAGATCCTTGAGGAGTGCGAAGGTGATCTTTTCCCTGTTGGAAAAATTGTGAACAGAGAAATAACCTTCTAGTAGATTTAACCATTTTTCTAAGGCATGTACATCTATCTTACCTTCACATATGGGAATGTCAAAATTAACTTGTACCTTGAAAGGAAATTTTCCTCTAAAATGGCTGCTTGATGAATATGCGCCTGCTTCTATCAGCGGGCATTGAAGGAAGTGGGAAAAATTATCCATCATTTCGTCCCTCAGTCGCACGAGAGCTTGCTCAAGCAACAAGTTAATAGAATCTGGTGCTCCGTTGTTTTTATTTTCTTCCACCATAGAGGGTTTCTTGGGCATGCGAAAGAGATTGTCCTCAAGAGAGATAAGCTCGAGACCCAAATTTCTATACTCGGACCTCATCCAGGACATGCACTGAAAAATGATCAAGAGCAGCTAGCTCTGATACCACTGATCTGGATTATTTTTGGAATGAAATGAAAGCAGATATATTACAATGAAATACACATAAACATTGCCAGAAATAGAGAAATACAACAATGCATGAATTCTATTAATGAAAGAAATGTACAGAAACTATAAAAATACAAAGTGCAAGACTCGCTAGAATGGTGGCATCTTTCTCTATGAGAAGAGAGGTGACAGCTATGCTCATTCACAAGAAGATGATTACAATGAGGCTTTGAAGGCCTTTTTATGATAAACATGAATTCCAAAACCCTAGACATCCAAAAACCTAAGCCTAGGAGATGAAACGCCAAAATTCATGTGGGCCCCATTGGGGTAAGTTGGTACACCAACTTCCCAGAGTCATAACTTTTGCATACAATCTTCGTTTTAGGCATGTGATATCCCGTTGGAAAAGTATTTTTGAGAAATACACATTATGTCATAAAACGTTTACTCCTTCTACAGTTTTATTGTGGCAAGCCAAGAAAACATTGTTTAGGGCCCCAAAACGGCCCTGGAAGTACAGAAAGATGTACTGACATGAAAACTTCCAAAATAAGCCATTTGGAATAGGTGGGAAGCCACTAGTATCCACCTGGATTTTATGTATGGCTTCAAGACATCCCCAGAAATGCAGAACCCATAATTACAAAGAAATGTCCCCATTACAGAGAAACATGTTGAACTGAAAACTGTCAAGATGAGCTAGCTCAAATTTTGAACAGGTGGGTGGCCACCAATATCCACCTAGATCAATTACAACTATCAGGCTGTCAAAAAAATTATTGACCTTTTGAAGCATGTAAAAAATCTATGCTTTTTAGTCCTTCTTATTGCCACCTTCAGTAAAACCCTTATGTCAACAAGAACATTCATCCCTTATGTAATTCAGAAGTGAATGGAATATACATGTAATCTCGCTTTAGAGCAATATCAAACCTTATTAGAATGCTTCCTCTCTATTCTCTCCCCTTTTTTCCCTCCATGAAGTCCTCTTATTTTTCAAAAGGTAGTTTGATTAGTTTTAATTATCTTTAGTTACCTCTAGTTAAGTAGGGACAACTTTGATAAATAATTATAATAAAAGGTTTTAATAAATAATAACTAGTAGGTGGGGATTCCCTATGTAATTTTATTGTTGAATTTCCGATATACCCTTGTACCTCTACAAACTTAATATGTATTCCAAACCATAAAATAGATGTGCATCCATCAGCCCCCGAAATAAATAATTATGACATAAAGACACTTGTGACTCCCAAAAATAATTTAACCATGCCAAAAATAGATTAATTTTTTATGTTGTCCAAAATTGAAAGTGTAGATATGTGTGTGTGTGTGTGTGTCCAACAACCAATTTCAAAGAAAAGGGTCATCGAAAAATAAAATTTAAAATTCATATTTTTTGTGGGAGGTTGTCCTCCTATGTTCATTGTCATGAGATGATGCCAAACCATGTGTTTGTAAGTCTTCTTTGGCAGGATTCTTTCTCTCATTTTTTGATGCTTCAAAGTGCATATCATCGAAGGTGATATTTCTTGCTTCAACTTTCTAGAGAATGGAGTGAGAAGTAATAGAACGGGAATAATTTTTTGATGAACTAGAGCTAGGTGAGAAAGCAAGTTGCTTCCATTTTCTTGGTTCAGGCTCTTGATCTAATGATGTGTGTCTTTTAGGTTGCTAACTCGCTGACATCACATGTGAGGCCATGGAAATAGTAGGACGAATTGGTTTCTTAGGAGGAGGTGGAGGTAGTGGTAAACATATAGCAGGCCAAGCATGGTGATGAGATTGAGGATCATGAACTACTTCATTCTAGACATCATTAACTAGAATAGTAGGTTGCATGGAAACATGTGGTTCTACAGGAATGTTGGTGATGTTAGGATGAGATTGTAACAAAGGTATGACAAGTTGAATAGGATTGAAATATCCTTGACCAACTAGATTAAGAAGTCCAGTTTGCAGTAATTGGTTAAAATCCTCATAGTCTGCATCAAAATGGATAGAGAATCTAAGTCTCTTATTTATTCCCCTCTTCCAACCATCTTGTTATCCCTTGTTCCAATTACCTATGTTTCCCATGTTATCTCTGTTATATCGGTTACTGCCACGACTAAAAAATATCATCTATTTAATCATGAAGACTGAATTAGAGTATGCATAAAACAACACATAAATCATCAAATATAATTTTGCATGTAACATAATTGAAAAGTGGCTCTTATTCAATCAACCATAAAGCATACAATTATCTAGGGATAAGTGAGGAAAAGGGAAGCCAAAGTCAAACAATCTTCTTTGCATTGAAACATTTTCCAAACCTCATATCATGTATTCTTACACATACTAATATTCATTATATGAACATGGGACTTATAATGAAATTGGGAAGATGGAGAGTTTTGTAATGAATGTAAAGTGAAAGTAAACGATGAGAAAGAGTGGTACATGTTCATAATCATAGCATATAAGTTGTCAATCCTATACATATGCCCAATTCCAATCAACAATTTGTCATGACAATCCCTTAGTTCACTACTTAGTTCAAGTATCATTCAGATAGACTGTTAATATTTTTACCGTGCTTCCCTAAAAAGTCTTTAGATTTATTTATAAATAGGGGGAAGAACATGGATTTAAATGAAAAATGGTATTGGGACTTTAGGAATAATTGATGTAAAGTGGGAATATGAGAGGAATTGATCCTGAAAATAAGATAGCCATCTCAAAACTTATTTTGTACTACTTTATTTCAACATTAATCATTGTTTCTTGTCCTAGACTTGTATTTGGATGATGAATAAATAATCATGTAATTGTACTATTTTGGAACAAAGCTCATGATCTACTTTCAAATATATGTAGAGACAAATATTGAACCATGTTTATTTTCATGTTTTCTTCTATACATACATACAATAATCAACATATATTCCCCATGCATGATGTTATCACTCCAAGAGTCACCCCAGACTGCATATGGGAGTAATCTTGGTAACATACAAATTGATTTAACTTAGGTTTAAAATCAAGGATCAACAAGACTTGAAAGAAAGGAAAAAACAACAGATATCACTACAGATCAATGATAGACCATTGGTCAATGGAGTCATAAACATTTTTCTCATTGAAGGTATTTAAGCTACCTATCAGACAAAAGATTTTTGTAATGATGAAGAGAAGAATAAGAAAATTAACATAAACATGAACATTCGTTAAGCAAAGATCCTCTCTGCAAAGAGAATTTAGGTGCTTGAATAGTAAACAATGAAAGATGGGCAATTTTACAACAGATCTTCTACTGCATCAAGAATCCATCAATCAAAGACAAATTTTAATCCTTAAAATCAGCAATACATTCAAACAAGATGAAGAATAGAACGGAGAACAAAGAATACAAATATTATGAAACAACACATATGAATCTTCAATAACATACAATTTAATAGCCACATGCCCCTCCGGCTTACAAAATGACATATACAATCATTACAATCCTAAAGCCCCCTCAGGTCTAGACCGAACCCTTTTTACATGAAGAACATTAAAATATATAGTTTCCAGGAGGTCAAACTCCTTTAGATAACTTATGTTACAATTTTTTTTTTTCTTCCAAAATGATGACTCGTACCCAGCATTTTGGGAAGTTACAACAAAAGTCCCCCAAAATAGGACACACTTGAGTTATCTTAATAACCTTTCTAATCCGATATGAAAGTGGTTCCAGAAGCTTGATAACGTGTCACAACTAAAAGGTTATCTGGAAGTCTTCTAGAGTGTTCTGAAACCAATTTGCATTGATCTGGGAAGATTTCTATGCTCTATGTCTATAACAGAACTTTATGCAGCTAAGTGCACTTTATTTTGATCCCCCCAGCTGCCATCTATACCTTTGGATAAATTTACTGGGAATTATCTTGTAGTTTAAAGTGGATGATGTCACTAGTAATTTGACAGTTTAATTCAGTGCTAGCTCTTTAATGGAACAATTGTCGGCCAATGGTCATGGGGGAAAACATGACTGGTTATGAATAGGAGGATGTGGGGACAAGTGTCCAATAAGGATATGAGATGAGTGGATGCAGAGAGGTGGATGGTATGTGGAGACAGGTGTGGGAAGTAGCGGCAAGAAGGTGATGTGTAGTGAGAGAGGGAAATAGATACAAGGGGTGAGAGGTATCAAGAGAGTGGAAGATAGGTGGCATGTGGTGAGAGGAGGAGTAGATATGCAGGAGGTGATGTGTAGGGAGAATAGTTAGAGAGGTGGGTGACGCCACAGGTGGGAGGACGAGTGGTAGAGTGAGTGGAGGATAGGTGTAAGCAGGGGTGTGAGTGCTATTGAAGTGAGGGGTGAGCAAGATT
>ML779614.1:664135-676357 GCA_009831015.1 Picea engelmannii | reverse complement strand
TGTTAGGTGGGCTTGAGGCAGGGGAAAAACCCTTTTTGTACACCATCTCCCCCCACCATTAAAGGTAGAAAGGTCGGGGGGGGGTTGAAATGAGTTGAGTACCATTGATTTGGGAAGAGGGGGATGTCGTCGATGAAGACTTGTGCGGGAGTTAGGCACTATAAGACAAAACATCTTGTTCCTTTGCGGCTTTGGTTTAAACAATATGTATGTGCCAGGAACCTTAGAAAAATTTAAATCTGCTAACACATGCCAACTACCAACAACTTTTCCTTTTAATAGAAAACAATTTTATTTTTTACAACAAGGGGAGAAAAGATGGAGTTTTAATGAAGGATGAATTTAGGAATATGAGAATAACTCATGGAAAATGAAATAATGAAAGGACTTGGTCATATACATAAAAATAAAAAAACTTATGTTTCGTTAATGCTTACAACCTGGTTGTAAACAACATCTTTTGATTCCAAAAATTGTTGTAATCATCAACGAATATATTGATTTTTCAAAACTTTTCATAGCAACTAAAACTATACATAGATTTATTTATAGCCCAATAATATTACATGCTACTTGACTCAAGAAATTGAGCATTGAATTATTTATATAATGCTTCCTTTTTGCAAAAACCAAACTTAAACTTCCTTTTGCAAAAATGAAACTCAAACTTCCTTCACCTTTTTGGTATCATGGCCTGAATTGGGGGTGGAATCCTTGTCTAATTCCTATGATTGGGTAATGAATCACTCCTAACTAATAAATTTGGTGAACTTTCATTTGGATACAAATACATGTTTGAATCTATTTTTTTTCAAGAAAAAAATTGTAGCTAGTTTTCATTTCAAGTAGAAGCATAAAGGTACACTATGTGTGTGCATAAAGGCACTCAAAAAATTCTTTCTAGCATTGAATTGAAGAGTTTCCTTCACATGAGTATAAAAAAATTTCAAAAAAAAATACAATCCAAGGACATATAGTCCTTATTATACATTATATTTTTTAAAAAAGGACTTGTATACTCCGAAGGAGATAGAGTCACTTAGATTAAAAAAAAAAATGTGTGTTAAAAACCCACTAAAAAAAACATTAAAAATACCGAATCATACCAACATGACTTGACTACTCAATATTTTAGTCATATATGAAGCGAATTATTGTTGGAGAAATGATTCCATCATTCTCTTCTAAGATTTGTACAACTTCAATGGCCATTTTCAAGGATTTCTTAGACCAATCACTTGTTTTTCCATTCAACTTCCTACATATATGACTATAAGAAGAATATGAAAAGATTCCTTCTAGTTACTTCACTTGATCACACAAAGCTCAAATAACCAAATTTCATAGGCCTATGGATCCCTTCACCCACTCAAAGAACAACTTTGAGTCACCAAAGATATAAATCTATGTTTTACTTTTCTCAATTGCTAACCTCATCACCATTATATAGTATTCCATTATAAATAAATATTTGTACCTTAACCTAAACCAACCATAATGCGATAATTGTGTGTCTATGTGAATTATATCACTCCACATGTTCCACAAATCCTTGGGGTTCCATGACATGCTCCATTAAATAAATCCGAAGCATTAGAATCATCCACCTTTAGTTCTTTCATTTACCTTGGATATTTTACCTTGCCAACAAACCAACTACTATCATATATTAATTTTAATTGATGAAAAACCTTAAAGGGGGGATTTTCCATGTTTTGTAATATCCATGCAACCCTTGCTAGCCTCACATACCATGAAAAAAACAATGGAAAAGCCTAATTTTCCCTATGTAATGGTCCCTCATAATAGATTTGCACACTATTTACAACTGAACAACTCTACCACACCCCCTTCCCTCTAGATAAGGGAAGTGAAGTATACCAAACCTATTTAATGGAAGGACACTCGCAAGTGATCAATAGATTTCCCTTCATTTTTACATAGTATGCATATACCTAGTCCTTGTCAAAATATTTTTTGTAATACATCCTACGTAAGGACTTTGTTAGCCAAAGAAAACCACATAAATATTATTCTTTTCTAGAGATTTTTCCTTCCAAATTGGCTTTCACCATCATCCAACACATCCATCTTCCTCCCCACTGAACATATCCCTATAGCCTAGTCTTGTTGAGTAATGATCAAAGGACATATTTTTAGACCATACCAAGGATTCTTCTTTTGCACTAATCCTTATTGCACTCTACAATAATATTTGAAAAATGACATTCCAATTGGTAGCATCAATACCTTATAGGCCCAGTACTCAACCCTTTTCCACCCTTAATCCATAGAAAGGTATTGAAAGAGTCCATTGCATTAGCCATGGAAAATATAGCTTATGTTGATAACAAGGGAAAAAAGGTTGAAGAAGCTTGAAATTACTATTACAACCCACCCATAGATTAACACCCATTCCTACCTTCCCTCCATTGCCAACCTTCAAGGATAAAATGAGAAAAAACAAAACCAAATATTTCTAGATGATTAAAACATTTCAGATAGATTTTATAGGTGAACTAATCCATTCCCCAAAAGTTAGTGGAGCTAAATGTTTTTATAGAATTACCTTTTTCCTTAAACCTTCATGATTAAGAAGTTTCTATGAACTCTTAGCTGCTATATCTTTACCAAATTGTAAATATTTTTTAGACCCAAATGCTTAGTAGTGTCTGGTCTAGCAATATTTTTCCTTTTGACTAAAGTAGTACCCTCCTCTATTTTCCTATCCATAAAAATTTAAAGCAATTTTTCCTAATATTCTCTAGTATACCAACTCAAATTTAGGGCATAGAATGCAAAGACATAGTCATGGCTTCAAGAAATAATTTGACTAAGGTTGGCCTTCCCCCTCTTGAAAGCCATATTTTACACCTTATATTTATTCTCTTCTTAGCTTTATGATATAACTAGATCCAATGTATAAATCCATAAATGTTATGTTTCAATTCAAATCCTAGTTATTTCAAACCCTTATGAAAATCAATGCTATTATATGGTAAAATCATGATAATATCCCTTTCCCAACCCTAAGTAAGACCATTGAAATAAATGGAAGATTTTAGAGAATATAATTTCATACATGTTGTACAATATAAGTCTAAAATCTTCTTGTATTTCACCTCTCTAGGAGACCCATTCCCAAAAAACAACACATCATCCATAAATGACAAATGGGATAGAGATAAAGATCTCCCAACTTTGATGCATTTTATGATGCCACCGCCTTGGTATGAATTCAATGCTCTACATAGTATTTTAACCAAAACTAAAAAAAGGAGAGCGGATAAGGGTTGACCCTACTTGATATGTCTTATTGGTTTCAAGAAAATGGAAGCATAATAATTTATCGGTAGTAGAAAATAAATTGAAGAGAGGCATCCACCAATCCAACAAACCTGTAACATTCCCCAGGCCTCAACCCACGGCTGGGGAAATGTTATTGTGGAACATACCTTGTCTTCTACAAACTAGCTCTGATAACACTACCCAAATAATCATGTTCATCCACAGACCGGGTAATGCTACCACGCGGAATATACACTTATATAATATATGCATTTTAATGAATTTAAAACACTTAATCACAATAATCACAGAATTACTACTACCATATAGAATCAATGGAACTAACAATACTTCATATACGCAACGGAATACATGATAACATTCAAGCATCACAAACATGCATAACATAGATAATTAGGCACAAAAATGATACTTATTTTTTAGCTAGAGTAATCCACCAACTACATGTTGACCTTCCATGAACCTCCTAGCCTTAGACCACACTACTCGTCACTCTCAGCAGTAGGTCACCCCCGAGCTAGGACTAAACTCCATCGGGCAAGGGATTCCTAGACTAGGAAAGGTCAATAGGAAAGTCACATGGTTTGAGAGGAAGGATTCTCTCCCAGGATCCACTTATGCCCACTGCTCACAGACTCTCATTCCCCACATGCCTGTCCCACCCAAGGATTATACACCTTCACTATCTCATAGTCCTTTGTCTACTTAACCTCCCTTGCCTTGGGCTTCAGCAACAGGCCAGACCGGAATTCTTAGAGCTCTATAGCAGCTACAGGACCCCTTCCAGGAGAACTCACTTCCACATCACCCTCTCTCACCTGGAGAGAGTTTTCGACAGGCCTAACAACCTGCCTCTTCAACCACGGGCTTGACAACCCGCTTCTTCAACTAGGTCCTCGAATTAGTTCCCACAAGGTGCAGGTAACAACAAAAGAAGCAACACTCAGTTAGCTCACGGTTGACATCGATGACAGGGAAAACATAAGGGAGTAACCCAAAATGGTTAAGGTATGAACTCAGTTCTACAAGTGCAAATATGTTGGGTTCAAGGGTAACACAAATCAATTTTCTCTTCAAGTTTGGAGGTTTCTCAGGTGTGTGTGGGTATGCGTAGCTCAAAATGTAGAGGCTAGATGGAATTCACAGAGTGGTCGGACTTCACAAGAGATGTGGATCAGTCCATGATTCTTCTTGGGTTTAGGATGCTTTACCAGAGAACAAAATGCAGAGGTCGATGATGGAGGTCTCGAGTTTAGACTGAGGATGGAAGAATGGAAGCATGAACCCCCTAACATGGTTTGACTTTTGGGTTTTAACTGCATGAGCCTAGGTTGACACATGTCTCCCTGGAGATGCATGCACTCCATTTAGCATACGTTCCTTTTTCCAGGAACTTAGGACAACACTCATCATGTCCATGTTAGCCTTTAGGAAATAATATTAAAATATTACTCCTTTAGAGGTAAGCCCCCTAGCTTAGCCCCCTAGGCCAAAACACTTATCCCCCTCCCTTGCCCTACCTAGTGGAGCTTAGGCCCCCATACTCTTTCTTTGTGGTCGGTTGACACACAACAATGTTTATATTTTTATTAACGATCTTCATGATTACATATACAAAATAAGGCTCATTGGCCTTATCATCTAGCTCACCATCCTAATAAACACATAAGTCTCTCATCTTATAACCACTTGGCTCACTAGCCTATAAGAAAAATTTATAATTCAGCATGGGCTCAGCCTTGGGATATTACAATCCCCTCCCCTTATTTTTTCATTGTCCTCAGTGCAACTTGTTTACAAAACAACAACAAGATTTCCAAAATCTTCAAAAAGATGTTGGTACTCTGTCCACATAGCATCTTCATGCTCCCATGTTGCATCCTCAGGAGCGTACCAGGTCCACTGGACTTTTACAATCCCTATGGCTCGATTCCATAGCTGCTTTCTTTTTCTGTCCAGTATACACACCGGATGCACCTGCAAAATGCCTTCTTGCTCCACTTGAATCACATTCCAATCAATCACATTATTAGGATCAAGTATATATTTCTTAAGCAATGAAAGATGAAACAGATTATGTATTGTCATGGATGTAGGCAATGAAAGAATATATCTGACTGGTCCAATCCTTTCTAGGATTTCAAATGGCCCTCAAAATTTGGCTACCAATTTGGAACAGTTTCTAGCTTCAGAGAACTTCTATTGGCTTTCACTTTCAAGAACACATGTTCACCCACTTTAAACTCCCTGTGGGTTCTGTTCTTATCAACATAACTTTTATGCTTGTCTTGGGAAGCTTTCAAGTTCTTCTTAATCTTCAGCATTTGTTCTTCCATTTCCTTGAGCAACTCTCGCCCAGCCACTGCTCTATCAACTGGGTTATCCCAGCTTATGGGGGTGTTGCACTTTCTGCCATAAAGTGCTTCAAATGGGCTCATCTTTAGTGATGCATGATACCCATTGTTGTAGGAAAATTCTACCAAGTGTAGGTAGTCTTCCCATTTAGATGGTCTTTCCATCACATACATTCTTAGCATATCTTCTATCACTTGGTTCACCCTCTTTGTATGCACATTAGACTCAGGATGATAAGCAGTGCTGAAGTTCAGATTCGTTCTGAACCTCTTGATTAACCCTTTCCAGAATTTTGAGGTGAATTTTGGGTCTTTGTCAAACACAATTGTCTTGGGAACACCATGTAATTGTGTTATCTCTCTCATAAAGATATCAACAACATTAGTTGCCTTGTGAGTAGTCTTTAACGGAATAAAATGGGCAGCTTTCATAAGCTTGTCCACCACCACCACCATGATTGAATCATGTTGCTTGTCAGTTCTGGGAAATCCTGTGATGAAATCCATTATCACCACTTCCCACTTCCACTCAAGGATGGGTAAAGGTTGTAGCAACCTTGTTGGTTGCTTATCCTCAGCTTTAACCTTTTGACACTCCATACATATAGAAATGTATTCTGCAATTTCCTTCTTCATACCTGGCCAAAAGTAATGGCTCTTGACTGCTGCCACAATTTTTTGATATCCAGGGTGCCCAGCATAAGGCACACTATGCATTTCTTTAAAAATCATAACTTTCAATTCCTGGACATTAGGTACATAATCTATTTTTGTACATGAGTGTTCCATTAGCTCCCAACTTATAATCCTTCACTTTGTGTAGCATCTTACCTTGTTGTAGCTTTGCTACCAATTCCCTATACTGCAAATCTGCATTTGCAGCTTCTAGAATTCTACCCTTTATATTAGTTTGATACATGCTAATGGTTGGATCATGTCATTCGTGAACTCTCCTGATGAGTGCATCAACCACTTTTTTCTCCTTCCCTTTGATATTCTTGATATCAAGGTCGTACTCACAAAGGAATTCCAACCACCTACTCTACCTCACATTTAAGGTTGGATGATCAAACAAATACTTGAGACCGTTATGGTCTATCCTCAGTTCAAACCTCCTTCCCATGAGGTAATGCCTCTCTTTCTTCAGAGAATGAATGATGGCCGCCAACTCCAAATCATGAGTGGCATAGTTATTTTCATGCTCTTTCAATTTCGTGGACTCATAACATATTACAAATCCATTCTGACTGAGGACTCCTCCCAGTCCTTCTTTGCATGCATCTCTACACACTACAAAATATTCATTTGGATCTTCAATCCTCAAGATTGGAGCACTGGTTAACAACTGCTTCAATTGCTGAAAGCTTCTCTCACATTCTTCTGTCCATTGAAACTTCTTCTCCTTCCTTTGCAAGGAAGTGATGGGGTGAGCTATCCTTAAGAACCCTGCAATGAATCTTTTGTAATAGCCCGTGAGACCCATAAAAGATCTAACTTCTGACACATTCTTTGGCATTGACCATTCTCTGATGGCTTATATCTTATTAGGATACATGGATATCCCATCCTTTGAAATGATATCCCCCAAGTAATGGATCTTCTTTTGATAAAAGGAGCTCTTGCTCAATTTGGCATACAATTGGTGCTCTCTCAGCACCTGCAACACCATCTCCAGATTTTGTTCATGATCTTCCTCTGATTTGCAATACACCAGGATGTCATCGAAAAATACTATGACAAACTTGCCCATATATTCCTTGAATACACCATTCATTAGGCACATAAAAACAACGAGTGCATTCGACAACCTAAATGGCACCACTGTGAATTCGTAATGACCATACCTTTTTTTGAAGGTAGTCTTCTTGATGTCTTCATCCTTTATTATTACCTGGTGATATCCTGACCTGAGATCTATTTTTGAAAATATCTTGGCATCCTTCAACTGATCAAAGAGATCATTGATCCTCGGTAGAGGATTCTTGTTCTTAATAGTCACCTTGTTCAACTCTCTGAAATTGATGCACAATCTCTGTTACACATCAAAATTACTCACTTTGATAGTTTCGCAATTGTCATCATTACAAAGGTTGCAAGTGTCGCATTTTGCTCGCAAAGTCGCAAGTGTCGTCATTACAAAGGTTGCAAGAGTCGCATTTTGCTCGCAAAGTCGCAAGTGTCGCATGTTGCTCACAAGTATCGCAAGTGTCAGGGAAGCATACTGCCATGATGCCTATGTCATGCCCATAACAACATTAGAAGGACACTTGAAACACCTCAAACATTTGATTTGGAAGAGGAGAAATGAGTCATCAGGCTTGCAAACCTTTTTCCATCTAAAAGAACCTCACAAACTGATTTTTTGGAGGGGAGCGCTCCCCCTTACACCATCTCGAAGCACCGACGCTCCCCCTTACACTGTCAGGGAGCGTTATAAATCTCCCTTGGCCCTTTTGAGGGAGTGCTATAGATTTTGAAGCGCTGGCACCCCCCTAAATCTTACTAGGGAGCGCTACAATGCTCTGATGGCCCTTTTGACGGAGCGCTACCTATTATGGGCAGTTGTTAAGCTGTTGAGATGATGGGGGAAGCATCTTTTCATTCTTGGGAGGTAGTTGGATTCAAATCCCTAGTCCAGCCATGATCCTAGGGAATATCCTCAACTGAAGGAGGAAAATCCTCAACTTCCCCAAGGATATCTCAAGTGGTTAAAGCCTCTCCAAGGATATATAAGCAAGCTTTCTAATGGTGAAAGGGGACTGGAAATGGAGAATTACATCAAACTTATGATCTCATAAGTGGTGCTGGAACAGAGCTAAAGGGAAAGAACTGTTAGTATGAAACGTATGATCTTGGAGGAAACACACAGTCAGCCAGAAGAGAGTGATCAGTGAAGCTGTTGTTATCCAACTTGTGGAGCTTTCAGGCAAGGGTTAGACGAAGAGGACTTGACGCAGCTGTCGCATTCGCATCTACGATTGTAAGTACTGCTATCGTTATTCTCATCAATATGACATGCTTGGCCTGTTTCTTTCTACTTTGTGTCTAATGTTACATGAACTTATCATTAATTGATAGATCCGTTTTCAAGCTAATATCAATAGAGTAGGAAGCAGTCGTATCTTGTTTGTCTGCAGAACTCAGCGAGGAGCAAAGGATTGGACCGCAAATCAAAGCGTGCAGGGACAAACGTCGATAAAGAGGTACTTATGTCATCCTTCCTTCTCATGTGTTAGTTTATATATATTTGAAAGGAAGTCAGTGTCCATGTTAAGCATTTTCTGTCTAGAGTTAGGGTCAAGCTCTTAGAGGCGATCTACCTGTCCGTAGGGAGATTTTCCTACAACAATCTCAATGTCCCATCCTTCTTTTTAATGAATAGAACCAGGGCATCCCAAGGTGACACACTTGGGAGTATATACCCCTTCTTCAGAAGATCTTCAAGCTGCAATTGCATTTCTTTCAACTCTGGTGTACTCATTCTGTAAGGAGTTTTTGACACTGGAGCTGCTCTAGGCATAAGATTTACAAAGAAGTCAATATCTCTCTTTGGGGGTAGTCCGGGTACCTCCTGGAATACATCCTTAAACTCCTTTATTACCGCATGGTATTCAATGTTTGAAAACTTATCCTTCGGTGCTTCCTCCACATGGGTTGCAAATAATTGAAAGCCTTTCTTGTAGCACTTCTTCAGCTGTATTACCGAAATTTATCTGACAACAACTTCCCTTGGGATTCCCTGCACTTTCCTTGGGTTTCCCTTCTCATCCAAGAACGTGAATGCCTTGTTACAACAGTATAATATGGCATGGTGTTGCTCCAACCAATCCATCCCAATTACACAATCATAAGAACCTAAAGGTAAAATGTTCAATTCAGCCCTTGTGCTCAGTCCATTCATGTCCACTAGACATGATTTGACCAACTCAACAACCTTTCTCTTAGCTCCCATAGCCAACTGCACCAACCAATATTTTCCATTCTCACTTCTTGGAAAATGCAAACTTTCTACCATTTTAGGATCTATATAACTATGACTAGCTCCTGAATCAATTAAAATAGTAATGGGTTGGTTGTTGATCATACCTTCAACTTCAATCATGTGTGACTGATATTCGTCTTACTTGTTGTCTAGGGCTGGATAGATCCTTGGTACACTTCTTCCCATGTCCTCCACTATTTATGCCTATTGAACATTGTGAACAGTTCTCACTTTGTTATTTTTGTGGGGGAAATCTTTGTACCTATGATTTCCTTTACAACCCCAACACTACATAGGTGTCGATCTTGGAATTTTCCCACCTACTTCAGCCTTCTTGGGGTCTCTAAATATTGACTATCCTTGAGGACTGTTTCTGAAAATGGATGGCTTAGCTCCCTTCTTCCTATGTTCCACCTTGAAGTTCTTCTTGTCTTCCCAAGCCTTTCAGAAAGTGGGTTTTTCTCTCTATTGCTCATATAAGAATTTTTCTCTCCTTATTGTTTCTTCCATAGTTTTGGGGACATCATACTGGATCTTGTCATCGATGGAAGGTGGGATTCCATTCAGATACCTTTGAATTTTGATAGTCTTGTCTTTGTTGAACAGAACATACTTCAGCAATTCCAAGAACGTTCATTCATATTCATCAATGGTCATGCTGCCCAACTTGAGTTCAAAGAGCTCCTTCATCTTTATGTCATAATATCTCTTAGTCAAGTATTTCTTCTCAAAATACTTCTTGAATTCTTTCCAAGTGATATCTTTCTCTCTAATGTGTTGCACCTGCACAAGTTGATCCCACCACATGGATGTCTTTCCTTTCAATTGATACATTTCTATTCTTCCTTCTGCATGCGAGGAATAATTCTGACGTTGGAAATATTTCCTCATGCCAAGTAGCCATGTCTCAGCATCCTTCTCCTTGTTCTCTCCATCAAACATATGAGGCTTCATCTTGTTCATTTCACCCTTTAGTTCATCCACTCCCGATCTCCTATGTTTTCTGGTAGGATATGGGCTTGAACTATTGTGTGCCTCCTTATTGGAATGTTTCGGGTAGTGACGACAATGTATACTAACACTTCTTGATCTTATTTTCCTCTCAGGGGGTCCGCGACTCCCTGTTTTGCTTGAGTCGCTCTCCTTGTCCAAATTATGTTCGATTATTTCTAGACTTTGCATCAAATTTAAGTTGAATTCTCCCTGTCGATCCCTGGATTTCATGAGCTTTATGTTATCTGCTCATTGAGTCTGGGCATCTTTCTGCAATATTTCAATGATTTTTATCATGTGCCCTTTCTTATCTAGCTCTTCTCCATGCCCATTAGAGTTTTATCCTTCAACTCCTAATTGGACATCCATTCATTTTGCTTTGTTCTTCGAAGTGGAAGAAATCTATGCTTCCTCCATTTCTCTACACTCATTGGCAATTCAGTTTGGTTCTGACACTCGTTTAAACTCTGCAAACACAATGTGCATTCAATTGAAGTTTGTCAGGCCATCATTCCTTAACAAATCCCAGAGCATTCAAAAACCAATCTGATTTAAGAAAAACATTCAGATTTCATTTTCTTTTCGAGCTCTTCTTTGCTCTGTAATAATTTTTGGGCATTAGCCTGTCTCTCTCAATCCCCAACCCACGTTATCATGGGCCACTACTACATATGGGAGGATTATTCCACAAAAATTTTCCACGCTTCCACTAGTTTCATCTTTTTTTAAAACAGGGCGAGATTTTCGTCAATATTGTCACAAAAGTTCGTTGCAATATCCACGAAAATCCTATTTTAACCTAGTCGGTATTTTTGTCTCTATATCAACGAGCTTTCGTGGAAATAGCGACGAAAAATTTTCCTGTCTCATTGGTCGGTGTTAACGGCTAGTTGACTATTTGATCTATATATATATGTGACTTTAAGAGACTTTGCGACACAATTGCTATAGTTGCGACACTATTCTTGGCTTTTGTTTGAGCTGTTTATTTTTTTCCGTCGCCCACCGGTTGAAAAAATCCAATTCTCAATCTACATAGCTCGGATTTTGAACTTGCAAGGTTAGTATGTTATTTTTTATTGATGTACTCATTTAACTTGTAAATTTTTGTTCAAATGTCCAAATTTCATTTAGCTTTTTTTTTCCTTGATAATATATTATAATATGTGTAGTACCATATTTCATGTCTTTGGTTTTTGGATCTAGTTAGTATATTCTATGGAAAAGGGTATGTGGATTCCATAATATTCTAGGTTTATGTAATCCACATACCCTTTTCCCTTCAATTGTAGCTATAATCTCTCTCTCTTTTCATTGATAAAGATATGGAATTTCTCTTGAAACTCAACCCTGATCGATGAAATGATAGTAATTGATTGTCATTTTCTTCTCTTTTATTTTTAAGACCTAACAAAAAAATACCAACAAAGCTTGATTGAATCTTTGATACCACTTGTTACATCCCTAGTACCCAAAAGGGATCACACTTGCATAAATTGAAAATAATATAACAGTGACAATAATGGTTGGGATACTTGCACACCTAATGGTTGGCTAACACTTACTAATTCAATTAAATGAAGG
>ML779614.1:632943-648603 GCA_009831015.1 Picea engelmannii | reverse complement strand
CATTCTCCAATGATTTGGGTTCCCAAAGGCGAACCTCATGTTGAATGTTATCCTTTAAAGTTCCTATGAATACATCAATCAAGTGCTCATCTAGAATATCGGTTACCTGTATATTCAATCTTTGGAAGTTCTCAATGTGCTCGGTAACAGAACCCTTTTGCTTGAGATTTATCAATTGGCTAAATAAGGTATTGCTCCTTGTATCCTCATAGTGTGCTATCATTTATTCCATGAAAATTGTCCAAGTGAAGAGTGATTTGTGAGAACAAAGCCATCAATACCAAACAAATTGATTAGTTTCTAAATATAAAGAAGCAATTTGTACCTTTTTTGTATGTGGCACATTATGGGGATCAGAGAATTGCTCCATCTGAAGTATCCATGTGATTGGGTCCTCGCCATCAAACTTCCTCATATCAATATTAGGAACGTGGTTGGTCTTCAAACCAAAGTTGGAGTTTCTCCATTCTTGATTCACCTTCCTTGTGTCCTCATCATGAATTTCATGGGATGCATTTTCACTTTCAGGTGTCTTCTCTGTTACNNNNTTTTTCAATACTTCCATGATCTTAGCTTCCATTGAATCCATCTTAGTATCCAACTTAGCTTCCATTGAATCCATCTTCTTTTGTAGTTCATTTATGTCCCTACGCATTTCTTCACCTTCATCAAGAGTCCAATTAGGATTTTCTGGAGGCTTATTTGGTGGAGAAGGTCCCTTTTTTGGTGGCATGTTGGCCAAGTATCACTTTTGAATCTTGATTTTGAGGCAGTTATGCTAGACAATATTTATTCTATTTTGTCTCCCAAGTTTCTGCAATACTGGGTATGGAACTTTCTTTTAGTTAGTTCTATGATATTTCTTCTCTGTAATTCCATAGGCCTGATCAAAATTGGATGTGCCAAGTGGAATTTATGGTAACTTGTATAGCATGCCCTGCACAAAATAATTGATATAAATTATGAAAATCGCACCCAAAATACTACAGACTGTCCACGATCCAATGAAACCAGTCCCACTCAATTTGGATACTCTAGCAAGAAGTTATGATTGTTTTACCTGGAACACCTTCTTGAGACTAGTCAACAGGACTAGTTAGATACCCTATCTTACACAAGGTGTATCTACAAATTTGAGTTGACCTAGAATCTGAAATGTTTACCACATATACCTTACTGATTTCTGTAAATTTCCTCTAGAGTTCAGGGTCTGAAACATTATAGAAAAAATTTTATAGCGAAAATTCCGCAATGACTCATTTCAGGATGATTCCAAAACCCTATCTTGTATAGGATGTATCTCCAAAAGTACAAGACCTCAAGAGCTGAATTTTGAACCCAACATACCTTTATCCATATACTAAATATACTCTAAGTCGTTCCTTATAAAACATTGTAGAAAAAAGGTTATAGCGAAAATTCCATGGTGTCTCAGATGTAGCAGCAAAACCCCAAGACCTTGAGCTCTGATACCATATGTTAAGAACCAAACATCAATATAGCATAGAAAAACCTCAGGAAAAGTACTCAACAACTTGAAAAAGAGATAATTTCGGATAATAAGCCTCTTCGAGGGGGGAACCTCCTTTTACCCCACTTAAATGTTCAAGTACAAGATGATTCAAAATGAAAATGTCTCCTTGGTATATATATAGGAGACTAGGAGGTATAATTACAACTAATGGCCTAAAGCCGACATAAATAAAATAACATTACTAATATAATATGACCCAATTAAGGGGTAATGAGCCAATATTAGGGCTTAACACCCCTTGCCATGGTATATTACCTAAGACCCATTCTTACTATGAATACATACTAATGGTTCCAATGGTACCCATAGAGACCAAAGATCCCCTTCAAAATTCTTATTTGGTTGTTCATTGGTTCAATAATTATTACATGAGGCTTGATACTGAGAAGATTCAGATAGGGCCTTAACACCTTTTTTTCTTTCTCTAACCATGTTTAAGGACCCTAGTACCTTACATGGTGTGAACATCCTCCTAATGGCTCTAAGTTCCTTCTTAGAGGCCTTGAGAGCCAACTAAGATGCATAAAACCTATGAATGGGCCCATATCCCACCCACAGGCCAAAGATCCATTAGACATGGTCTATGTGGTGCTTCAAGGATTTGTTCATAACCATTGAGATCAAGACTATTTGTACAGGGCCTAGGTCACTTGTTTTCCTACCTCATCCATGGTATATCTCTTGATACGAAATCTTATTTTCCATAATATATTAATGGTACACACATTCCCAATAGAAGGACTTAGTCTTTTCCATTAGGCATGAGAAATATTTTCATAGAGCATAAGGCCCTTGTTTTCCTCCCCCAAATATGGTATGCGCCTTGGACTTCATTTGTGGTGCAAAAAACCTTCTAATGGCTCCCATATCTCCCCAAGAGGCCAAGAATCCCTAAAAAAGGAACTCTGTGGTTGTTCAAGGCCTAGTTCACTGACTTTGATCTCAATAATATTTATTTTATGCCAAAGTTCCTTGTTTTCCTCCCCTAGCCATGGCATAAGCCCAGGATCCTTTCTTATTATAAAAAATGTACTATTGGCATGAAATATCCCACACAGAGGTGAAATATCCCATACAAGTGTCTTGTGTGGTTGTACAAAGAATACATCGCAAAGATCAACGAGAAGATTGAAATTGGGCCTAAGTATCTTATGTTCTTTCCCTAACCATGGGTAAGATCCAAAGTGCCATACGTGATGTCCAAAACTTGTGAATAGTGATTGTATCCCACCTAAAGTCCATAGATCCCTTAAAGAGGATCTGTGTGGTGGTTTGAGGCCTTGTTCATGGCCATTAAGGATGAGAAGATTATTTTAGGGCCTAAGGCCATTATTTCCCTCCCTTGGCCATGGTAGAGGTCCTAATAGCCATTATTATTATTTAAAGCATACCAATGTTGCCCTTATTCCTAATTGGATGCCTTGATCTTGGTCATTAAGCACATAAGGTTCATTTAAATCCTAATTCCCTTTTCTCCTTCCCTTGATGATGTTACAAGCCTAAACTCCTATATGTGATGTGAAAAAATACTAATGGTGTCCAAATCCCACCTCGAGGCCAAATATCCCTTAAACATTATCAACATGATCATTCAATGGTTAGTTCATAGACCTTGAAGTGAAGAAGCTTCATTTTGGACCTAAGGTACTTGTTTCCTCTCCTAACCATGGTACACACCTTGAGACCTATTCTTGTTATGAAAATGTACCAATCGTTCCAAAGATACCCTACATAGATCTTGTGTGGTTTTTTAAGGAATGCATCACAAATATAAGCCCTAATAAGATTCAAATAGGGCCTAAGCACCTTATGTTCTTTGTTATACATTATGCCCAAAAATTGTGAATGGTGACTATATCCCACCCAAATTCCATATATCCCTTAGAAAGGATATGTATGGTGATTTGAGGCCTTGTTCATGGCCATTAAGATCAAGAAGATGTATTTAGGGCCTAAGGCCCTTTATGTCTTCCCTTGGCCATGGTATAGGTCTTGAAACCCATTCTTTTTATAAAAAACATACTATTGGTGCACATATTCCCAAATAAAGGAATTTTTCATGGCCATTAAGCATAAAAAGGATTCATTTAGGGAAGAAGGCCTTGATTTTCTTACCTTGGTGATGATATAAACCTTCAATTACATATATGGTGCAAAAAAAATCCTAATGGCGCCCATATCCCACTAGAAGGTCAAATATCTCTTAAATAATATCTACATGGTTATTTGAGGCCTAGTTCATGGCCCTTGAATTTGAGAACTTTCATTGTGAGCTTAATATTCTTGTTTTCATCCCCTAGACATGGTACAAGCCTTGAGAACCGTTCTTATTATGAAAAAACTATTAATGGCACCAAAGATCCCACACTTAGGCTAAAGATTTTTACATATGTCTTGCGTTGTTTTTTGACAACTTCATCATGAAGCTTAATCCTAAGAAGATTTAAATAGGACCTAAAAACCTTATGTTCTTTCCCTGACCATGGACAAGACCTAAGTTCCATACATGCTGTGAAAAAATTGTGAATGACACCCATATCCCACCCAAGCACCATAGTCTATTAAATAGGATAGATGTGGTGGTTTGAGGCCTTGTTAATGGCCAATGAGCCAAATAAAATATGTTTAGGACCTAAGGCCCTTTTTTTCATCTCTAGTCATGGTACACACCTTGAGACCTATTCTTATTATGAAAATGTACCAATGGTTCCAAATGCAACTATATTGCAACTATATTGCAACTTATGCAACTATATTCTCAAATATTGGCGAGTGGTCAAATGCAACTATATTGCATCTTATGCAACTATATGCAACTATATTGCAACTTATGCAACTATATGAAACTATATTGCAACTATATTGCAACAATTTTGTATGCAACTATATGCAAATATGAAACTATATGCAACTATATGCAACTATGCAACATGCAACTTATGCAACTTAAGCAAATTTATGGAACTTATGCAACTTTATGCAAATTTATTGCAACTTATGCAACTATATTCCAACTTATGCAACTATATGCAACTATATGAAACTTATGCAACTATATGCAACTAGGTGTGGCAATTTCAATTTTATGCAACTATATGATGAATAGGTGTGGAAATTTCAACTTTATGCAACTATATGAAACTGTGTTGGTACCAAAAATGTATATTGGCACGATAACTTATCTTCTTGTTTTAACGAGTGTAGGTACCACCAAATAGGTATCTGTCGGATCTATCTTCCTTGAGTGATGATCAATATATAGTAAGAGAGGTTGAAAGTGAGACGTGTTGTACTAGATTTACTGGTTCCAGATCAACTAGGTTGGAAAAGGTAAGGAAAAGATTTTGTACCCGCATGCAATTTTTTATTGCCAACGGAGGGTCATGTAATTATGATGTTGAGATCATAGGTGACATTGAGTTTCCCTTGAGGTTTAAACATCTAGTGCAACGATGGGCACCTAAGGAGCTACCTGAAGTGGACACAGATTTCTTCATCGGTGGGAGGATGTATTGCATTGCTCCTTCGTCCTTACATGGATTGGGGTTATTTTCCATGGATTACATAAAGGTCGACTATGGCGTTAGGATATTTAGACACTTAGGATTTAGTTAATATCTACTTGGTCTAATGTGTCATTAGGTAAAAGTGTGTTTCTTAGTGTGTTTCTTTAGTATGCATTTGTAATTAGGAAATCCGACGGTCATGATATGTTCCCGACATAGAGTGATCTAATGGTTCATACTCTCCTTGATCTTAATAGCCATTGATACATGGCTTAACACCCAATTGGTCCATGATATCTATTTAAAGAGCATGGAGGGTCATTTTCCGATGATCGATTGTGAGAAGCTCTCTTGTAAAATATCTCTGTAATCTTTTTCTTTACATTAATAAACTGCTCCAAGTGGTCATGTTCGTTGGGGCCGTGGATGTTTCCCCGTAGGGGTTTTACCACGTGAAAACATCGGTGTTTTGATCTTTGATATGGTTATGTGAGTGGTTACGGAAGGTGTTTTTCCTCTTTTGGAATACCTGTGTTGTCGAACATGGTATCAGAGCCTATTTGAAGACCCACTCCTGTTGTGGATCGAGATCGTGAAGCCGAGTTTCCTCATCTCCATTTTCTATTATTTCCATACATTTTTGGGCTGAGAGGACTATTCCATTTCATCTGGAGTGCTCGTTTTAGCCAAGAACACTTTTCTTTTCACTCAAAAAGGTTTTTGATTTCCCAAGATACGACCATTACAGTCAGATATAGAGGTATAAAGCTTGAATACGCATTTTAAATTTTTTTGTAGAGTAGTATTTTGGTTTTATTTCAGTTTTGTTTTATTTATTTCTGGGTTGCTACTATTTTAGATCTGCGTATGCTCTTTGCCCCACGCTTTGTGAAATCTCGACAAATCAGAAACATATAGGAAAAGGTGCATCTTTCAGGTAAGCTAACCGAGATCTAACCCTTGTTGTCATCGAGAAGCAAAATTTTTTTCTTATGTGAAAAGAGTCTTTTTTAGCATGGTCTCCAAGACCGTATTCCACAACAACAACATCAAGAACACCCCCAATCCTCCTTCTGAACATTACAATATCTTTTGCTAGATCATTTGGTTAAAAGTTTCCTTATTAAGTACGAGGCCTTGAGTTCAAGTCTCTTTTTTGTTACTTTTTTTTGAAAAAAAATTCATGCTAAAATTGTAAAGTTTATTTCACTTCAAGTATAAAAGTGAATCACTGTAAGTAGCTTTAATATTTTATTTTAAAGTGATTTATTTTGCATGCATATTTTCTATTATAAAGTAACTTCATTGTAAAAGTGATCCTCACTTCTCTTTATAAAAGTGGGTCACTTCATAAAGCAAGTTACACAATCACATGGTCATTTGGTTACCGTTTATGTCTTTTTTTTAAAAAGGCATAACTCTAACATCGGAAGTCCGTTTTTTTTAAATCTGCATAACTTTTTGAGCTCTTTCCATCCAGATCATCAGTTTTAGTTTTTAAATCTATATTATCTGCACAATTAATATGGCTTCTACAAATAATGTCTTACATACCAGCAACAACTACTTCCAATGGAAATCTCATATGGAAGATTTATTAAGAAGTAAAGGCTTGTACCGGATTACCTTGGGAAAGGAAAAAACACCCACTGATGCTGATAAGAAATCCAAATGGGATAATAGGAATGACAAAGCACGTGGACTAATAAGAATGTCCATCTCTCCTGATTTAAGGTACCACCTTCAAGAAATTGATGACCCCGAAAAAGCTTGGAGCACGATTGAATCTATGTTTGGTAAACTCAATATTATTCGAGCACAATAGTTAGAAAATCAAATACTGACCTTGAGTCCAAGTGATTTTTCTTGCCTTGGAGACTATCTATCTAGGTTTAAAACACTCAGAATTTTATGTGAAGAATGTAAGATAAAAATGGAGGAAGAGCGTTGCATATATCTTATCCTTTCTAAGCTAGGTAGTTCATAGTTTGTGCTTGTATCTACCTTTTATGCCATGAGAGGGACTCTAGGGAAAGATTATGACAAACCCACTCTTGAGTCCTTTTGTGCTTCTTTAATTAGAGAGGAAGATAAGCTTGTACAACTTGGAGTCATCAACATTGCAGGTACCTCCAACAAAACCCTAGTTTCCCAACATAAAGATAAACCCAAGTATCCCAAGAAGAAACATCCTCACTACAACAACAAGCACCATAAGGGCCCCAAACCCACTCAGACAACTTCCATTCCTAATGGTGATAAAGAAGCAAAATATAAAAGTAAGCATACTAAAAAACATTGCAACTTTTGTGATAAAGATGGTCATGTTGAGTCCAAATGTTTCAAGACGATGGGAGCTTTAGAAGCAGCGATGAAGAAGCACAGCATCAGTATTGATTCTACTTCTTCTTCTCACGGACATGCACTTTCCGCTTCTGGTTTCTCCTTCAATAAAAATTCTACTTCTACTTCTACTTCTAATGAGTGGCTTATTGATTATGGAGCATCTTATCATATGGCTAAGGATAGAGCCATATTTTCCACTCTAAATGAATGTAACACTAAGAAAATATTTGTTGGTGATGATAGATCTCTTAGTGTTGAAGGATCTGGAACAGGTCAAGTAGAAAATGGTCATTTCAATGATGTATTATGTGTTCCAAATATTTCTTGTAACCTTCTATCAGTATATCAAATCACTCATTCAGGTGAAGGTAAAACCATAGAGTTTTCACCTCACCAAGTTGTAATCAAGGATCTAAATGATCCTAAGCATGTTCTTGCAACTGGAATTGCTGATGATATTACTAGGTTGTACAAATTTGACAACTTTGGGTCATCAAATTTTTCATCAGTTTTTGTTGCTCATAGCGATGACTTGAGCAAACTTTGGCATGAGTGGTTTGGTCATCTAAACTATCGCTCATTGCAACAACTATGAAATCAAAAAATGGTGATTGGTCTTCCTCTTGTTTCATCCAGAGATGGTGTTTGTGCTAGATGTGTTCTCAACAAACATCATTGAGACAATTTTGACAAATGTGCCTCTTGGCATGCCTCGAGCCCTTTATAGCTTGTTCACAGTGATTTGTGTGGTCCACTTTCTTCTCCTTCCTTTTCTGGATGCAAGAATTTCTTAACTTTCATTGATGATTTTTCCAGACGTACTTGGGTTTACTTCTTAAAACTTACGAGTGAAGTTTTCGACAAGTTTCTAGCCTACAAGGCCCTTGTAGAAAAGCAATTTGGACATCAAATTCAAAAGTTAAGAATAGATAATGGAGGCGAATATGTGAACAATAATTTTACAAGTTATTGCACTACACAGGGAATCCAAATGTAACACACTATTCCATATACACCACAACAAAATGGTGTTGCTGAGAGAAAGAACCGCACATTAAAAGAAATGGCTAATTGTATGATCCAATATAAGGGATTAAGTCTAAAGTATTGGGCAGAAGCAATCAACTGTGAAAATTACATAGTCAATCGCACTCCCACAAAGGCTCTTAAAAATATAACAACAAAAGAAGCTTGGAATAAAATTAAGCCAGATGTAAGTCACTTCCGTGTATTTGGTAGTATAGCATGGGCTCACACTCCTGATGAGAAAAGGAAAGAATTATAGCCTAAAAGTGAGAAGTGTATATTTGTTGGTTATTCTGAAGAGGTCAAAGGTTATAGAATTCTTCAACCACATTGTAATGAAATTATTCTTAGAAGAGATGTTAAATTTAATGAAAATCTCTTGGCCTGCGAGCTTAATTTGGCGGTTATGCCTTCTTTGACCTGCGATCCATCTTCGTTGTTTGTTCCTTCTTCTGTTCCTACTTTGTTTTCTTCTTCAGATGATGAAAGTGAGGATGAAAATATACCTCCACCTGCCGACCTTCCTCCATATGAGTCCTTTGAACCTGAACAAGCACCAGTTCCACTGCTTCCTAACTGGGTTCGTTCAACACGAAAAGCATCTAGTGATCTTGTCAGTGATCCTTCAGATCAACGTTGAACACGTTCACAGTTCCAGCGATCCTCTTCTCTTTTGTCTCAAGTTTCAGAGACTCGTGATCCAGAGAAATTTGCAAAAGCTTTAGGTCATCCAGATTGGGATACAATAATGAATGAAGAGTATCATTCTTTAATGGCAAATGACACTTGGGATCTTGTACCTCTTCCAAAAGGAAGAAAACTTGTCATATGTAAATGGGTCTACAGAAATAAGTATCCATCAGATGGAAGTGTTGAAAGACACAAGGCTCAGTTAGTTGCCAAAAGATTTTCCCAAGTTGAAGGAATTGACTATAATGAAACCTTTTCCCCTGTAGCCAAAATGAATTCCATCCGCCTTGTTCTTTCCCTTGCCACCTCACATAAATGGGAGGTCCATTAGATGGATGTTACATCTTCCTTCTTGCATGGTGATTTTAAAGAAGAAATCTACATGGAACAACCTCCTGGCTATGTCCAGAATAACTCTAGCCTTGTTTGTTGCCTCAAGAAATCTCTTTATGGTCTCAAGCAAGCTCCCCGAGCTTGGTATGCCAAAATTGGCAGCTTTCTTATTGCCACTGGATTCTCTAGATGCCATTCTGATCCTAATGCCTATACCAAGAAAGTAGGAAGCCATCTCACAATCCTTTTCCTTTATGTTGATGACCTTATCCTTACTGGTAGTGACCCAAAACATTTAAACCATGTGAAAACCAGCCTTAAGAAGAAATTTGAAATGACCGAATTAGGATTTTTTCACTATTTCTTTGGCCTCAAAGTTTTGCAAACTAATGAAGGAAATTTTCTTTCCCAGTCTAAGTATGCTTGTGACCTTCTTCACCACTTTCACATGGATGATTGTAAACCAACCCCTTCTCCCTTCTAGTCTAGAGTCAAGCTTACTGCCACCTGTACTTCTCCATGCCACCTTGTACTGTCAGTTAGTTGGTAGCCTCTTATACTTGACTCATACCCATCCTAATATTTCCTTTGTTATTGGTCTTGTTTCCCGGTATATGCAAACACCCCATGAAAGCCATTGGAAATCAGCTAAAAGGATACTTCACTATGTCTGTGGTACAATTCAGTTCAAGATACATTACAGTTCAGGGGGGACTCCTTTATTGGTTGGTTTCACTGATTTAGATTGGTCCGGCGACCCTGATGATCGAAAGTCTACTGAAAATTATGTTTTCAGCCTTGGTTTAGGACCTGTCACTTGGGCCTATAAGAAACAATAGGCTATTGCAATTTCTTCAGTAGAAGTAGAGTACCAAGTAGTGGTAAATGCAAGTTAGGAAGCCTTGTGGCTTTGATAGATCCTTTCATAGTTTGGATTTGAGCAACAACATTTGACCAGCCTTTGGTGAGACAATCAAAGTGCCATCAAGCTCGCCAAAGACCCAGTTTAGCATCAGCAGAACAAGAACATTGAGCTACACATGCACTTCATCAAAAAGATCATTCATGATCAAGTTATTGAAGTGCTCTTTTTTCCTACAGAAGATCAAGTTGCAGACATTTTCACAAAGTCTCTTACAGAAGCGAAGTTTTCCAAACTTCGATCTATTTTAGGATTTCAATAAGTTGTCATTAAGGGGGGATAGGCTCTAATGCCTCCTTCCTTCTCCTATTGTGTCAACATTGTAAATCCTTCAATCCTATCCCAAGTTTTTCTTAAGGGGGGATGTTAGGATATTTAGACACTTAGGAGTTAGTTAAGATCTACTTGGTATAATGTGTCGTTAGGTAAAAATGTGTTTCTTAGTGTGTTTCTGTAGTATGCATTTGTAGTTAGGAAATCTGACAGTCACGATATGTTCCCGACATAGAGTGATCTGACGGTTCGTACTCTCCTCGATCTTAATGGCCATTGATTCATGGCTTAACACCCGATTGGTCCATGATCTCTATTTAAAGAACATGGAGGGTCATTTTTCGATGATCGATTGTGAGAAACTCTCTTGTAAAATCTCTTTGTAATATTTTTCTTTCCATTAATAAAATTCTCCAAGTGGTTGCGTTGGCTGGGGCCGTGGATGTTTCCCCATAGGGGTTTTACCACATGAAAACATCGGTGTGTTGATCTTTGATCTGGTTTATGTGAGTGGTTACTGAAGGTGTTCATCCTCTGTTGGAATACCTGTGTTGTCGAACATATGGCAATGTAACTGAATTGATGGAGTATGTCGGACCATTATACAAATATAATCACTGGTTGATGTTGGTCCGATATACACAAAGTATGCGGAGATACGGAGTTGCCGCAAATTATATACAACTACTAGATAACAATCAAAATAAAGGGGAAACTATGTATATTGATGGAAGGCCAAAAGCTACTGAAAACATTGCGGGCTTTATAAATAGTACACGACTAGTGGCAACAACTAAGAAACCGAATTGCATATTTGAGGCATGCGAAGGAAATCGTATATTTGTATGTGCAACAAAAACAATAGTTCCAAGTGAAGAGTTGTTGATCGATTACAACTTAAATCAAATAGATGGAGGGGGTGTGACTATGGGGGTAAATATCTTACATACCATTCAACTCAACCTTTGAACAATCATTGTTACAATTTATCGTTGCAATATTTCAAATTTTTGCTGCATACATTTTTTACAATTACTTTCATAGCTCTTGTTGATTAATTTATTGTCTCAACATCTATCCAGGGTGACCGTGGAAAGGCACCCACTTCGCCTCAGCAGGTAAATGTTAAATACAATAAAAACTTATGACTACAACAACTAAATTTTAGAAATTTCATTATTTTGTTTTTCTGTTATTACTACAATATTTCATTTTCTTAATGTTACAGGTGAATTTCATCACTTTTATTGATTGATTTATTGTGTCAGCATCTATCCAAGGTGACTGTGGTAGAAAATCACCCGCTACATCTCTCCAGGGTGACCGTGGAAAGGAACCCACTATGCCTCAGCAGGTAAATGTTAAATACAGTAACAACTTATGACTACAACAACTAAATTTCTGGAATTTCATTATTTTTTTTCTAATATTACTCCAATATTTCATTTTTTAAATGTTACAGGTGAATTTCATAACTTTTGTTAATTGATTTATTGTGTCAAATTTTGTCCAGGGTGACCATGTCCGAGTTTCACCCACTACATCTATCCAGGGTGACCGTAGAAAGGCACCCGCAGTGCCTCACCAGGTAAATGTTAAATACGGTAACAACTTATGACTACAACAACTAAATTCCTGAAATTTTGTTATTGTTTTTCTGATATTACTGCAATATTTCATTTTTTTAATGTTAGAGGTGAATTTCATAACTTTTTTTGATTGATTTATTGTGTCAACATTTGTCCAGGGTGACCGTGTCTGAAAATCACCCTTTACATCTGTCCAAGGTGACCATGGAAAGGCACCCACAATGTCTCACTAGGTAAATGTTAAATGCAGTAACAACTTATGACTACAACAACTAAATTTATCAATTGTTAAAGTTCATCTCGTTAATTTTATTCATCAATGTATTATGGCATGGTCAACGTGGGAAGGCTCCCACAGAGGATATTGATGACGATGAAATATTTTATTCGACAAACCCAATGACAACTGTAACAAAGGCCTTGAAGAAGGCTAACATAGAATATCTAGGTTTGATTAGCAAAAGACCCTTGACATAGGAGGATAGGGCAAGAATTGTAGAGCTACAAACTACAATAACTAATTTTGGGGTAAGTGGCATCTTCACATATTTTCATTAGCTATGAAAATTTCATATCCATTTTTTAGTTTTATATTTTGTATATGATCTGATAAAGAAAATATTTATGTTTGTAGGAATTTTTAAACCCTGTGCGTAGGGAACCTGTTCATCCTGCAACTGTTATAGGTAGCAGTGATGGTCCAATGCAAAAAAAAGGTCGACATAGCAAAGTGAAAGTGAGGATTTTTTATCCTCCTGAGGTTCCCCTCAAATCCATTGATGAGCGGGGTGATTTTCCGGAGCATGATGAGCCAGAGCATGATGAGTTGGAGCCTGCGACTCCACATGATGAATTCGAAGAGGAACATAGTGTAGGTGCACATGATACTATTATGCATGGAGCAGAACAAATTAAAAGCACTGGATCACTAGATGTCATCTTTCTGATGGATGACACATGTGTTTCGATCAAGATTAAGAAGATTGCAGGTAATTGTCCCATTAATTGATTCATTTTTTTCATGAAAATGAAATGGACATTTGTTGAGATTATTATAAATTAATGGATAACACGTTTCTGCAAGAAACAATGTTTTCTATAGAAACTTAAATGACAAAGTATTGGAGTTGTTTGGCCCCACCATTCACACATGGTGGAATGGCCAACATAGAAAAAATAAAGATGATTTAATAGATCACATGGTAAACTTGTTCGGAAACACTTTCAACAAGAAAGTGGTTACAAAGTTAGCCGATGAGAATTTAAAATACATCAGGGCCCAGTATAGGGATAAATTGCAAATAGACCTCAAGCACGAGCACCCTCCCATGGTTCCCGAGAAAGAGTGGAAGGAACTAATAGAGGATGCAAAGGAGAACTTGTTTAAAAAACAAGGATGACAACCATGAGCTGGTCAAGCAAGGTACAACACATGTCATATTATCAGTGAAATATGAGCATTTATGTTTTTCTTTCCTATTTTAAGTAACAATTCTAATATCTATTTTTTTTCAAAAATTCCATATTTAGGCTACCAGACACCTCCAAAGAAACAAAGGCCAGAGTGGAAAAACACAGCCAGCATAAACTATCCCAGGGTGGCTACGAAAAACTAAAAGCTCGAATAGTAAGATTTAAATGATTCACTGTGATTAATATTTATTTAATAATAGCGAACACATATATGTTTTGTTATTGGTATTTTTAATGGTGTTATGCATTGTAGTTAAATATGTTGGACATTGCTGCCACCAAGGAGGACCTGAAGCTTGGTTACAAGCATGGTTTTAAAAGTGTGATTGAATATAGAAAAATCTTGGGCCAGACTCCTATCTCCCCAACCACGTAGGTAAATCAAATGAATAAGGAAACCATAGTAGTATGCTTGTAAAGTCTATTCATATTTTATTATATCACCCTTAACTAAGTATTTATGTTTGTTTTCAAGCAACAGTGCTACCGCAGTAGTGAATCAAACTGTATTCAACAAACACCACATCATACAAGGGTCCACATGTCTAGTGATAGTGTAGAGCAGAGTACCCATTCCAGTATGCATGCTTCAGAACTAGAAATATTTACTGTGATTGTAGATATTTATTTCCTGACTTATACTTATATATTATCTTCTCAAAATTGAAGATCATGTAGCTCAGGAGGGTGAAATGCGAGAGCAACCAAGTGGAAAGGAAATTAATGAACCAACTGTCCCAGCTACAAAGACAGGTAAAGAGAAATAGTGTAATGTTAATCAAAACAATGAATTAGTTATTTCAATTATATTTCAACATATCAATATGATCATTTTCATTGTTCTAGTTCATGACCCTGAACAGATGCCAGCTAACGCTTCTTAGCGATGTACTAGAAGTATGGTACATGAGCACACACAAACAATAGAAGGACAGGGCTCACGAAATACAATGTCCTTAGATGATTATGATATCCCAATTGTTAGTTTTATGAATGTAAAAAAACATAAATCAAAGAAAAATTAGATGTATAAATTCATGACTTGTATTTGGATCTTTATCAATGTTTATATGTTCATATGTTTTGATGACTATCCTAGTTATGCATTAATGTTTATATGTTTTCTATATAAAGAAAATCATTTGTTGGGTATGGAGAATTGAGAGCGATGTGAGGTGGGGGAGGGGCCATATGAGCTTCCACATTCATGTGGTTGGCCCTGTTTAGTAGAGAATAACCTATTCTTGAAACAAAGAGAAGCTCATTAAGGTATGCGACAACTTAATTTTTTTCTAGAGTATTTTACATAACTAAATGCATGCTTATTTGCTTATTAATTATTTACTCATATAAAAAAATTGTCTTTTATGATTTATGCAGGTCTTGGTGATGGAAATGCATCTCATGGACAACTCTTATCAAGTTGTATGGGCTAATGGATCTTGCGAAAGAACAATGAAAAGGTAAGAGTTTTGACGTGTTTTTAAAAGTAGGCTTTATACTAGTAAAAGTTCACAATCCTCATGAATATGTAGATATTGATATATATTTCAAGTTCCATGTGGTGTTTTGGTTTACTTGTAGATATTTTAAATATATTTTTTGTTTACTTGTAGTTTTTTTTTAAAGAAGTATAACTATTTTAGATAACCCCCATATAGAAAGTCTTTATCCATATCCTCATTGTGGAAAATAAATTAGAAAAGATCCCTCACTTCATTCATTTCCATAATCCTAACCTTATTTCTATCCCTAGTCCAAATCCTAGTTCCTATTAAACAATGCATGAAGCTAATCCCAATAATCTAGACCCCTCCTCTCATCTCACATGTTAGTGCAAGTATTATAAGGCTCCAAAGGACACTACTACAAAATTTTTATTCTTATAATAATAATTCACATCCAAATCCTTGTACATAGATGATAAATCCCTTGATGATCCTAGGGTACACCAATATTTGGACACTT
>ML779614.1:606650-628871 GCA_009831015.1 Picea engelmannii | reverse complement strand
GGGATATATATATATATATATATATATATATATATATATATATATATATATATATATATATATTATATAGATCTACACATTTTCTCTAACATCCATCTTTCAATAGAAATATCAGCTACACCTATGGACCTGCACACCTGCTACACTTGTCATCAATGAATTACTTCCTATCTTGTTGAATGTGAAGGTCACCATCCCACTCAAGACAAATCGCTATCCTAAGTTGTTTTTAAAAAGAACTTCTTGCATCTTGTTGAGAAAGTAGAGACATTGTAATATGGCATTGCCATATTACAATGTAATATGGCATTACCATATTACAATGTAATATGGTAATCCCATCTTACATTGTAATATGGCATATATGGTAATACCATATTACAATGTAATATGGTAATGCCATATTACATTGTAATATGGCATTAGCATATTACAATGTAATATGGTAATACCATATTCCAATGTAATATGGCATTACCATATTACATTGTAATATGGTATACCATATTACAATGTAATATGGCAATACCATATCTCGTGTAATTTTATTTTTTTTAATTTAAATTCATCGTCACAATATCGACAATAGTTCGACATACAACAAATTTTTATTTTGAACAACCGTGGCAATAGGGACAGAAGTTTGTTGCAATTTGCCATGGTTTTTTCGTCACACATACAACATCTATGTCGTAAGTTTGGTCTTGACATACATTTTCGTCGCTATTGCCACATATTTTCGTCGCAAGTTGCCACGGTTTTGTGTCGCACATACAACATCTGCGTCGTAAGTTTTTGGCTTGGAATAAATTTTCGTCGCAATTGTGATGAAGTTTCGTCATAATTGCCAAGGTTGTTCGGTGTACTTGCAACGAAGTTTCGTCATAATTTCGATGATGCATAGGGTTAACCGATCTTGATGGTGATGACACGTGGAGATCTAATTTCGTCTATGTTTCCACGAATACTTGGACCATGGATATAGTGACGAAATTAAAGTGACGAAAAAAAGTCTCGGCTTTCGTGGAAATTGCGATGGATAAGTGTGGCAATATCAACGAAAAACCGTCGCAAATTTGGTCATATGTACTAGTGGGCCATGACCAAGCGCTAGGTCAAAAGGGTGCTTACTCGGGCCTTTGGCTTCAAAAATTCTCAAAGTGCCCCCCAACAATCTCTCAGAGTTCAGATTACTGAACTCGTGAAGTAGGGTGGATCCACGGTCCACGTCTACCCATCATCCAATGGTTGATACCCACTATGGACTTCCATCATCAGAGTTTTAGGACTTCGGAGCTTTAGAGCTTCGAAAGTTTGAAGCTTCGAGGCTTCGGGACTTCGAAGCTTCGGAGGATTTCACATCCGTACACCCGAAACGTTATTCTCCGAACATTCCCAATCACCTTAGGTGATGTCATTACGTCACATCACTTTGATTCTTTTCCAATTGCGGAGGAATGCAATGACGGTTTGTAGTAACCTGTCCTTCATTCCACAATTCTCTTGATGATGACACGTAACCCCTCGGTGAACCCGGTGGTTTGGATTGCGAGACCACCTTGGAGAATTAACTCTCATGCAACTTGGATCCCTGTAATGCCTTCTAGCCATTGATATTGATGTATCATGACCAATGCTAGTGTGGGTCCTCTGTCCTTTAACTACATTATGTAACCTCGGGGTCCCACTAACCATGCTCATATGAAATGCCACGTGGTGGAATACCAACGACTGACACATGGCTCAATCAAATGAGTGACATGTGTCACGTTTCATACGACATTTTCAATATTTTACGGTTCAAAACCCACTAACACATGGTGCACAACCCATGTGTCCACATAAAACTATGTGACATCACCATGACATGTCACTTTGGAGTTTCAGACTTTGGAAGTTCTTACGCTTGCTTCCTTCCAATCTTCCAAAATATGAAATTTTGAACCTCTTTACCTTCTGGGGCCCACATAGTATAGCTTTCACCAACCAAGGAGGTGGCATATGAAATATTTAGGAATTTCTACATCACTCCTAGTGACGTCCTCCTTCCTTTCCATGTCTTCTCTTTATCTTCAGGATTTCAGGTTTCGGAAGTTTGTGCATCAGCACATCCCACTTCTCCCGATTGTCGAACTCTGAAAATACAATCTGCTGAGAGATCTAATGGTAAGGATTCTTCCTAGATATACGACATAGATCTCTCCCAGGAATTCAAAGATTCGGTTTTAGAAAGTTTGTGCATCAGCACAACCCATTTCTCTCGATCGCCGAACTCCACAAAGATTTCATGATAACCCTCCTGCACTTTCTCCAAATTTGACGGTCGCGAAGGATTTCCCTTCCTTTCGAACAGATCCAATGACGCCAACACCACAATTGTTGTGATCTCTCTCTCTCTCTAGCAAAATACCACATATGTTATGATTTTATGATACCGTTATTCCTCCTAAGCTTTGTAATATAGCCAAGGTAACCTCTTGGCACTCCGGAATGTTTTTGAGGTCCAAAATTGGTTCCTCTTAATACAATTTCCACCAACATGGCACATCTAGGTTCAGTGTTGAAACCTTGGGTCTGATACCAAATTGTAATGTTCATCGGGCCTCAACCCACGGCCGGGGCAATGCTACTATGGAACATACCTTATCTTCTACAAACTAGCTCTGATAACACTACCCAAATAATCTTGGCCATCCAAAGACCGAGTAATGCTACCACGCGGAATATACACTTATATAATATATGGATTTTAATGAATTTAAAACACTTAATCACAATAATCACAGGATTACTGCTACTATACAGAATCAATGGAACTAATAGTAATTCATATACGCAACGGAATACATGATAGCATTCAAGCATCACAAACATGCATAACATACATAATTAGGAACATAAATGATACTTATCTTTTAGCTAGATTAATCCACCAACTGCGTGCCGACCTTCCACGAACCTCCCATCCTTAGACTGCACTCCTCGTCACTCTCAGCAGTAGGTTACCCATGAGTTAGGACTAAACTCCATCGGGCAAGGGATTCCTAGGCTAGGCAAGGTCAATAGGAAAGTCACATAGTTTGAGAGGAAGGATTCTCTCCCAAGAGCCACTTACACCTACTGCTCACAGACTCACATTCCCCACATGCTTATCCCACCCCAGGAGTATACACCTTCAATGTCTCACAGTCCTTCGGTTGCTTAACCTCCCTTTCCTTGGGCTTCAGCAATAGGTCGAACTGAAATTCTTAGAGCTTTGTAGCAGCTACGGGACCCCTTCCAGGAGAACTCGCTTCCACAAAACCCTCTCTCACCTGGAGAGAGTTTCCCACATGCATAAAAACCTACCTCTTCAACCATAGGCCTAAAAACTCGCTTCTTCAACCAAGTCCTCGAATCAGTTCTAGCAAGGCGCAGGTAATAGAAAAAGCAACAACACTCAGTTAGCCCACAGTTGACATTAGTGACAGGGAAAATAGAAGGCAACAATCCAAAACAGTTAAGGTATGAACTCGGTTCTAAAGGTGCGGATATGTTGGGTTCAAGGATAACACAGATCGAATTTCTCTTGAGGTTCATAGGTTTCTAATGTGTGCGTGGGTATATGGAGGTCAAAACGCAGAGGCCAGATGGAATTCACGGAGTGCTCAGACTTCATAGGAGATGCAGATCAGTCCACGGTTCTCCCTGGGTTCAGGATGCATGACTAGAGAACAAAACATAGAGGTTGATGATGGAGGTATTGGGTTCAGATAGAGGATGGAAGAATGGAAGAATAAACCCCCAACATTGTTTGACTCTTGGGTTTTAACTGCATGATCCAAGTTCAACACTTGTCTCCCTAGAGTTGCATGCACTCCATTTAGCATACGTTCCTTTTTCTAGGAACTTAGGACAACACTCATCATGTCCACCTTAGACTTTAGAAAATGATATTAAAATATTACTCCTTTAGAGGTAATCCCCCTAGATTATCCCCCTCCCTTGCCCTACCTAGTGGAGTTTAGTCCCCCATACTCTTTCTTTGTGGTCGGTCTACATGCATCGATGTTTATATTTTTATTAATGATCTGCATAATTACATATACAAAATCAAGCTCATTGGCCTTGGCATTTGACTCACCAGCCTAATAAACACATAAGTCTCTCAGCTTATAACCACTCAGCTCACCATCCTATAAGCAAAAGTTACAATTCAGCAGGGGTTTGGCCTTGGGGTATTACAAAACCATAGTAGGACATATACCAATATGAGTTAGAACTTGTCTCGTATACAACTAGCTAGCATCCTCATATGATTTGTATAATTTAATCTTGATAACCATAGCACTTAGATTCTTAAATTTGATTGTATGTAATCCCTATGTAGGTACTCCAACTACATAATGAAGTTGTCTATTACTAAAAAAACCAAACTAATCACTTCTAATAAACTTAGAAAATACATTGTTCAACCTCATAGCAATACAAATGAAATGATGCTATAGATTAAGTAGCATCGTGAAATTTGTTTAATCTCCTCAAAATATTAAGTAAAGTATTTATTTGGGACCAATGTAATGAAGGTATATTTTTGTCCACCCAAAACCTAACCAATATTTTCAAATTCTTCTACAATTTTGAGCAAATCGTCCTCTAATAGATTGACATAAAAATCCACATAAAACTCAATGGTCCATCCATTTGGACCAATGATCTTATCATTTTGGAAGGAATCCAATATATCCTTTGATATCACAACAATCAACTCTTCATTTGTTTCATCTTCAATAAACCTTGGAAAAAAATAAGCAAGCTTAATTATGTCGACAATGTTTACATTGTTGTGTTACTAGTACACTCTTTTGAAATAAGATGCCCTCAAATAAAAATTCTCATGGAAACTTGTCACCCTCATTCCATCTTCTCTTTATGTCTCCTAGATTGTGTTCATATTCTTCCTCTACTAAGTGTAATTTCAGAATAATTTTGTATTTTCATATCCTTGGGCCAAACGTATGGCTCTACTTTTCATCCTCTATTTATATTCTTCCCATTCCATCATTTTCCTTTTGTTACTCTCAATATCCTTTATCTTATCCTTTTCTTCTTTAGAGAATAAACCAAGACTATTTTGTTCATAGTTGGGCTATTATTTATTCAACTTCTTTCAAATACTACTAAGATTTAAATATTTTTTCTGAACCCATGCTATAATTACCTTCTTAAATGTTTTTAAGTCTTCCAGTGAAATAAAGCATTGTAAATCCCAAATTGATAGGGTTGAAATGCTTCCCAAGCATCATAAATCCAAAATTGATAGGGTTGAAATTCTTGCCTTGTTTCTTGATCAAATTTATAAAATATTCATTTTGATAACCAAAATGGATTAAATTTGAAGGGCCTTGCTAGTTTTTCATCATCTTTTTCTACCTAAAGCATAATTTGTAACTGATTTGATCCCCCTAGTAGAAACCCATGAACTAACTCTATTTTATCTAGTCATGACCTCCTAATAGATTAGAAACCTATCAAGTCTTTTAGACATGCTCTCTTCTCCCACTTTGAAATTCCTCCATGTGGGCATAAGTCTGACAAGTTCCACACTGCAAAGACCAAATTCTTCAACCTTATGTAGGAAATATTCTATAATATTATCCATCCTTGTTGCCTCCCTCTACACTTCAAATCTTCTATATAAAAAATTGAAATCCTATACAACAATTACATCTTGTTTCTTTAGGAAATCCTTACCAAATATATCACTCCCAAAAACTTCCCTATATACACATGGACCATATATGTTTACTAAAGAAAAGGTGTTCCATATCATTGGAGAATGTTACTATGATTCAATTCATATATCTTCAAGAATCAAAGATGGGTTTAATAATTGTAAATAATTTTTCCATCCAAACACCACCTACCTAGATCTAGCATCGGAATCTAAGTATAAAAAGTGCTAGTTATTCATAAAGGTATACAAATTTCCCTTTGTTTTCTCTCCCTCAACCATAGTCTCTTGGATCATGATTTTTTTTTGGTTTATGTGTATTTATCAATCATCCTAGGATTTTTTTAATGGGATGAGCTCAATCCCCTAATGTTAGAGAGAAAGCTATTGTGATTTCAACTTGCTAGGGACCAACCCCACTCTAAGGGCTCCTCTTGTTGTTTGTTGTTTCCATTCAATTTCTCTTTTTTTTTTTTCTATGCCATGTGTAGGATGGATTTCCTTCCTGGAGTTGTGAGTCTAAATACATGTTCTAAATATAAACCAAGCCCCCCTTTTTCCTCATCCACACATGTTTTATCCCAGGATTTTTCAATGATTTCAATTGGTATTTGGGAGGTTTTTTTAGTAGTAGGAGCATCTTACAACTACCTGGATAAATCCCTCCCCGCATTTTACTGATTTCTTATAATTGAGGCTTCCTCATGATTTAGAGTGTCTATAGATGTAGGATTGGAGGGACTAAGACTCAAAGAAATCATACCAGGAAGTTGAAGGGAATGATTGTCTAGCCCTCTCATCTTCCATGTATTGTTCTATATGTAGGTAAACTTTTTACCTCCCATTCCTTGAGACTTGGAGCTTGACTCTTTATCAAGGGATATACATATGGCATTGGGGTTAGTCATAGGGGGACATTGTTAGCATGGATATTATGCTACAACTATAGGACCATTATAGGGTTTAAAACATAGCTTAAGGGGGGGTTTCGATCTTGACCTAACCCTACCATCTTGGTGGCATGAACTTCACCTTCCTATAATGTGGACCTTGAGCTTGATCTTGCCTCTATCAAATTTGGTGGTATTCATAGGAGTTTCATCCTTTATATGACCATAATAGTGAGAATAGTCATAACAAAATAGAATCCTTATGTAATCCAAGGCTTATGTGTGTTTCTAGTTACCTATTTCCATCTCCACATTTAGGGTAACTTTTCACCAAAATCCATCGTTACCAAAAATCTAGCTACATATATCATCACCAAACATCTTGATCTCTCACCAATGCCAAGGAAGACACCAATATTGTCTCCTATTGACTTCATAATTGTTGGTGTATATGCACATTTTCCATAATTTCCTAATGTTCATGGGGATTGCTATTTTTAGCATGTCTATTTATAACATGACTATTTATAGCATGTTTAATTATAGAGATTGGTTTCATGACTCTAATGGTCAAATTTTGACTAAATTTGACCAAGTGAGTCATAAGAGTGCTTCATCCCTAGATTTAAAGGGGAATAAGCTATTATTAGCTAGTGGAGGCACTCTTCCCACCTTTTCCTTGATTCTAGGGTCTTATTCCCTAATTTTAGGATTCTATTTCCATGTTTGAGTTCCTATAGTTATTTAAGGAAACTTATCCCATGAATCAAGGAAGAGAAGCACTTTACTTAGATATTTTAGCTCTTTCCTATTTTCACATGATTTATTCATGGATTAGATCCTTTATTTTGGGATGTTGAGCCACCATTTTTCATCCTAGGGTAGTTTTGGGCTAGTTAGCTCCACTTAATACTAGTCTTATTTTTGAGACACGTGTGCATGCACAAGGAATACCTAACATAGTGGGAACTTCTTTCATGGAGAGTGATATACATATTTATCACTCTCTCATTGTAAATCAATTCATTCTAATGAATTGAATAGTTCATTCTTTCTTTTTTCCTTTTGGTCTCATGCTTGCAAGTGTTATTTCTTCTTAGCAAGTAGACTATTGTGCTTAGCAATTTAGTTTCTTCTTTGGAACTAGAGTCTTGTGTGAATCCTTTAGATGACCATACTAGTGAGAATAACCACAATGAAATAGAATCCTTATGTAATCCAAGGTTTATGTGTGTTTCTATTTATCTATTTCTATCTCCACATTTTCAGGTAACTTTTAACCAAAATCCATTTTTACCAAAACTCTAGCTACATATATCATCACCAAAGATTTAGATCTCTCACCAATGCCATTGAAGACACCAATATTGTCTTGTATTGACTTCATCATATAGCCATTTCAAAATTCCAAAGGTAATGCTAGTAGTTTCACCCAAATAGGTTGCATTGATGTCTTCTCCACCCAATGGTTGAACAACTTAACCAAATTTTTGAGGAAAACATCATAGTTCCATAGATCCACTTCCATTACTTAATTCTCTTAACATCCTGATTCCTTGTTGGTTCTAAAAATAAAATCCAGCCATCCTTGTACTAGAATGTGATACAAAGGCATGTAATCCAACAATTTATTTCCTAAACTTTACTAATCCACTCATTTAATGATTTATTAGAGATCGACTAACCAAATAAATGACCAACCATTTCTCTCTCCTACATTTGGAGGATATGATTCATCATGGTGTCCTCACTAAGCACAAATATAATCCTTTCTTTCCATAGTTTGACAAATCCCTTCTTCATTTTTACTACTCAAATCATCAGTTCATCGCCCTAACCTTCATACCTCACACCACATGAGAAATCCTCTATAGAGTCTACTTTTCTACCTTCAATGGAAGAGCCCATGATACCACCATCACCTATAGTCCCTACACCAATTGATACACTTAGCTTTGAGGAATTGTTTGAATGTGATTCACAGAAACCCTCAAAGATTTTATTCCCTGCAACATACCCAAACTTGTCTCTTCTATCAAGGGTTTTAGGACTTCTAATTTCCATAAGTGATGAACTCCCCTACCATTGTTAGAGGCTAATAGTAACACCTTTACACGAATTGATCTGTCTAGAGATTCCCTTTGTATTGTTGAATTTACTACCTCCTCTAACAAGGATTGCAGAGCTCAACACTCCTTTCTCTCTTATAGTTCGAGAACCACCCTTATTTGTCAAAACATTATCCTCATGGGGTGATATTTTATGCTTAAGTGAGTTTAGATATGAAGGAAATCCCATTGCTCTCTTCTCCTTTGATAAACTTCCAATGCTTTGAATGCCTTGAATAAGCCCTAAGTTAGCAACTGAAGCTAAAGGAGACCTTGAAGGAATCCATTCCTATTCCAAATTCTAAATAGTTCTTCATGAGTAAGAAAAATTGGCAATTCTCCACAAAGTTCCTCTGGATCTTCTTAATAGTCTAGATGCTCCTAGGATTTGTCTATTAGAATAAACCCTTACATGATACCATATCTATATTAATACATACTCATATTTAACAATGTCTTTAATCTATGAAAACACTCATACAAATCTCCATAAGTGTTCAATTATATTATTATCTCTAATGTTATTAATTGTACTCTATTATATATCCAATGAGTTAAATTAACTTATATGTGAAGATGGTTAATTGGATGACAATTTGATATCAATTTATGCATATAAATGAATTATGGTTTAGTGATTCAAGATAATATTTTCAATAGATATTATTGTCAACTTAATTATGTAATTGTTTTGCATAAAAAAAATTTAGAATGAAATTGTAACTATATTCATAGTGCAAATGAGGGAAAAAAAAAAAATTTAAAGTATCCACACAAAACTAGAAAAAATTAATTTATATTACATTACTTTAAAACTAAATAAAAAAATTAAATAAATGGAATTTGGTTGACCAGTTATATCTCATTCCAAATCTAAGAAATATATTCTTGTATAGTGCCTAATGAAATAAATTAAACAAATCGTCGAAATTTCCTTTTGAATCAATGATCTTATAATATGTGGAACCCATTCATTCATGCGTATATTATGGACTAAGTTTGATTAACAGTAATTTGATGAGAACAAACAATGTTATGTGCAAAGTAGTAATACCGAGGGAATAGAGTTTTCTTTGAATAGAAAGTAAATACAAAAATTCAAATAAACAAGCTTAGGCTACATGCAAAAATAATTTTAAAAGTTTAAAGTAGTAAAACCAAGGGAATAGAGTTTTCTTTGAATAGAAAGTAAATACATAAATTCAAACAAACAAGCTTAGGCTACATGCAAAAATAATTTTAAAAGTTTGTGAAACTTATAGTCACACATCAGAAAGTAAAATTGCAGACCAATGTATGGTAGATAATTGTAGTTGTTATGTAACAATTATTTTCACTTCAAATTAACAATGAATATAATATTAAAGTTGTATGTCAAAGTAAGTAATAATGGAAAGATATATTAAATTTAAAAACAAATTGTGCAGGTATCTATATTTTTTATATGACATATAGCATTTTATATTTTATTGCACTGAAAGGTGCTTTACAATTCAGTATGGGAGAGATGTCCATGTAACATAATGCATTAAAATATTAGTAAAATATCCACAAAATAATAAATTAATATTAAATTAATAATAAAATAATAAGTTGACTTAATTTATCAATTGACACAATAATCAAAACACTTATATAGTACCACCATCATAGATCCATCTTAACCCCTGATCTATAAATTTCTAGAGGTGCAAACCTTTAACCTTTATTCAAATTTTGCACTCTAAAAAAATAAATCACCTCAAACCTTAAGTTCTTGTTTGTTCTATTTTAATGAAAACAAAATAAATAAGAAAGGAAAATTAAAAAATGTGATATGGTAATGAATTAATTATAAATTAATTATGATATTCCATATGTAATTAATTAAATTTATAATTTTATTAATGAAATGGTATTTTTTATTTTTTTTATTATTTTAAGATAAGAATACTAAAATATGATTTAGTAATATGAATACTTACTTTATTCTTCATCACATACATAACATGTGGTGTTACAATGATAGAGTGAATCACCACATTCTATTTGGGGAATTTGTACACTCCATAAAATGGTTTTATTTTTGGGGGCACTACCCAATCTCTTGCTTTCTTCCATAGTATCATCACACTTACAAATCCACCAAATCCAATTCCTAGTCCCAACACCAATGCAATCAATGACACATGTTCCTCCACATGATTTAACCATCCATGGCTAACACCTACCATCGTGCCTTTTTGGGTCTTCTTTTCCTTTGGTTTGCATGCTTGTAGAGGAATACCACATAAACACTTGTTTTTTTTAAATGAAGTAGCATTGAAAGTGTCAAACTGTGTTCCTATTGGGATTCTCCCACATAGTATGTTAGATGAAACATCAAAAGATGCCAGCATAGTTAAATTAGAGAGCTCTTGAGGAATCTTTCCACTCAAATCATTGTTGGCCAAGCCCACTTGTTCCAAAGTAGATATCTCACCAAAAGATGTAGGGATTTTCCCTTCTAACGGATTTCTTGATAAATTCAACAATCACAAGCTACTTAGATTTTCTATGCTTGGAGGTATTTCTCCGATAAGATTATTGTTAGACAAGTGTAATATTGTGTTTGTGGACAACACATATCTTAGAATATACTCAAATCCCTTGATGACAATATCTAGATCTTCATATAGTATATTAGCACTAAGTTGGGAGGAGCTGGTAATTTTGAATCCTTGAAGTCTCTCAAGATTGAATGGTATCCTTCCACTAATTCTATTGTTGGATAAATCCAACACTTGCAATTGAGTGAGATTTGTGATGTTTGAAGGAATACCACCGTGGAGCTTATTATAACCAACACTTAGAACTCTCAACTCATGAAAAGATGCAAGGTTCCCAGGTAGTTAACCTATGAATCCATTTTTGCTTAAATCTAATAGTTGAAGCTGGATACATTGGGCCAAAGATACAGGCAGAGTCCCAAAGAAGTTACTAGAATAAACAGAGAGAACCTCCATAGTAACCGGAAATTCTATGTCCAAATTTCCACTGAGTTTGTTTTCTAACACCTTCAAACTCTGTAACAAAGTGCATTTACTTAAAGTTGGTGGTATTGTTCCTAACAAGAAGTTGCTCTGTAGTAACAAATTCTTCATAGATTTGTGATTGCCTAGAGATGCAGGGATATTTCCATTCAACTTGTTTCTGGACAAATCTAAGACTTCTAGTCCCACACATTGACCAATATGATGAGGAATTGGTCCTTCAAGATTGTTTTTAGATAAATTCAACAACCACAAGATACCTAGATTTCCTATGCTTGGAGGTATTTCTCCCATAAGATTATTGTTATACAAGTCCAATATTGTGTTTGTGGACAACACATATATTAGAATATACTCAAATCCCTTGATGACAATATCTATTTCCTCATACAATGTATCAACACTGAGTTGGGAGGAGCTGGTAATTTTGAATCCCTGAAGTCTCTCAAGATCGGATGGTATTCTTCCATTGATTCTATTGTTGGATAAATCCAACACTTGCAATTGAGTGAGATTTGTGATGTATGAAGGAATACCACCATGGAGCTTATTATAAGCAACACCTAGAACTCTCAACTCAAGAAAAGATACAAGGTACCCAGGTAGTTGACCTATGAATCCATTTTTTCTTAAATCCAATAGTTGAAGCTGGATACATCGAGCCAAAGATGCAGGTAGAGTCCCAAAGAAGTTATTAGAATAAATAGAGAGAACTTCCATAGAAACCGGAAATCCTATGTCTAGATTTCCACTGAGTTTATTCTTAGACAACTTCAAAATCTGTAAGACAGTGCATTTACTTAAAGTTGGCAGTATCGTCCCTGACAAGAAGTTGTTTTGCAACAATAATCTCCTCATAGATTTGCAATTTCCTAGAGATGCATGAATCTTTCCATTCAACTTGTTTTCAGACAAGTCCAACATTTCTAGTCCCACACATTGACCAATATGATGAGGGATTGGTCCATCAAGATTGTTTCTAGATAAATCTAATTGTTGAAGGAAAACCAAATCACCAACACCTTCAGGAATACTACCAGAAGAAATATTATTTACATACAAGAATTTTTTTTTAAGAGATTAAAGCTTTCATATACTTTTTGGAAATGGTCCTATAAAATTGTTGGTATCTAAGTAAAGTATTTCAAGCTTCGTAAGACTGGAAATGCCCTCAGGTATTCTTCCAATCAACTTGTTTTCACCAAGACCGAGGAATGTCAACTCACTCAATTTTGTAATGACTTCAGGTATGCCACCCGTAAATCTATTAAAGTAAGATCTAGGTAAGTAAGCTGACTTAAGTTGCCAATGGCTCCAGGTACGCTACCCGTCAAGTTATTTTGACCCAGACATAGGGTAGTAAGCTGACTCAAGTTGCCAATGGATTTAGGTATGCTACCCGTCAGGTTATTTTGACCAAGACTTAGGGTGGAGAGGGGAATTCGATATATACTCATAGGCACAGAGCCTTGAACTCTATTGTTTACTAAATCCAACCATAGAAGAGAAATGAAGTTTCCTATTTCGGAAGCAATAGAACCTGAAATATTACCTTTACCATAACCTGGACCATAAATGGATAATTGAACAAGATATCTCAAAGAACCAAATTGAGATGGGATATTACCAGATAATCAATTATCTCCCAAAAATAAAGTGTCTAGGAAAGAGCAGTTTCCTAGAGACGTTGGAATGGTGCTTTCCAACTTGTTTGTTTGTAGATATAGGTACTGTAAATTTTGCAGCAAGCCCAGTTCAGCCGGAATTCTTCCAACCAAGTTGTTGTGAGAAAAAGCGATGTACCATAGCTGAGTACAATTACCAAGAGCGGAAGGGATGTGACCACTGAGTGAGTTGCCCTTAAAATATAGAAAAGATAAATTTCTGATCATACTCAAAACTGAAGGGATTGAACCAGTGAGATTGTTGTATCCAATGGACAACCCTTGGAGAGAAGTTTAGTTGCTCAAAGAAGTTGGAATACTTCCACTAAGATTATTGTTGCTCAAGCGGAGTTGTTCCAACTTGACTAGATGACTGAATTCTATTGGTATACCCCCTGTCAAGTTGTTTACTGAAAGTCCGATCCACTGAAGGCTTGTACAATTACACAGTGCTTTTGGAATATAACCATGGAGCAAATTATAGATGAGGTCCAGTATTCCCAGTGCCTTTAGCTACCCAAATTCCGATGAAGAAAGTTGTGCATACTCACTAATTATATCAAAAAAATTGTACTAGTATTGATAAGGAAATACAGTTAAATAAGTTGATAAATTAAGTGTTTTTTGTTTGAATTTTTTTTATTAGTTCAATTGTTTAGGACATTTTAAAGAGGGGTGTGGACACTTATTCATTATATATGGAATTTAATAGTAATGTCATATTCATTGTGACATATGTTGAAGTTGTGCAAATTCATTAATTGTATATGAAAATTGGTAGGTATAAATATTGACTAGGAAATATATAATGTCATATTGATTGTGACATATGTTGAAGTTGTGTAAATTCATTAATTGTATATGAAAATAGGTAGGTATTATTATTGACTAGGAAATATACATAACTAGCATACCCCTAAAGAGGGGAAAGGGAATGCCGAAGTGAATAAAGGTCATTATGTTCTTGAAAGATAGGTGAAGTTTTTTATTTTAAATAGTTGGATCTCTTGAATAGAGTTTAGGAATAAGTAATTAAAAAGATATTTTGATGGGTTAAGCATCAATGAATGAATGGTGGGAGGATGTGATGGACTAGGCTATGAGATATCGAATTAGCATCAAATTAGTTTAAGCTCAATTTGGCAATGTTCCTTGATTATTAATCCAAATGAGATATATGGTAAGATATAAAGATAATCTCTCAAGGACTATTGGAATACAAGGAAAGATAGGGTCACCATTATGCCTTGGGACATTTTTTTGGTTCACACATACAACTCAATTGGAGGCTAGAAACTATGTGCATGACCTAGAGATCATTCTATAAATTTTTTCATTACATTGCATGTTAAAAAATGAGCATGAAAAACATATGTTTGAATGTAGGCATTCATTTGCATAATGTTTGTTCTATAATAAGAATTTAATTTGTCAAGGCTAGAGGTAAATTCGTCAACTAAGTTGTTGCCTATGTTTACCATGTATAGATTATGCAGTGGAAGACAACACTTGCATATGGTATGAATGGATACTACATCAAAATTGCAAGCTAAAATCACATCAAAACTATATTCATATTACCAAATTTACTCAAAAGTGAAAATAACCCCAATTTGGAAAAAATAAAAATCAAATTAATAATATTATTTTTCATTCTATCTTTGATGACATAGATACTAATTAACTACATTTTTTACTACTAAATCAAGCTATCTCGCTTTCAAATTCAAGGATAGAGAAGTATCTCTTCCAAAAAGTATAGGTGAAGTAGCTTCAATATATAGTTTACGACAATGAATTAACGTTTTTTTATGACTAAATCAAGCTATCTTGGTTTCAAAATCAGGGATAGATAAATATCTCTTCCAGAAGTATAGGTGAAGTGGTCTCAATGTATAGTTTAGGACAATGAATTAGAAAAGTGGTTGCTCCTTCTAGGATTTAAGAGTTATATAAAATGACAAAACCAAATTGTCCATTGTTCTTGATGAAGTTGATACATATTTCTTAGGGCCAACAATGAAAGGGAATTTCTCAACATCGTTCTTAATTGGGAGAAAGGTTTCAAAACTAACTATGACTGGTGTGGTACATATCAAAGAGACATAGGGAGAGAGTGAGGGTATCAAAGTGAATATGTAAATTTCAACCACCAAATGCATGTGGCACAACAACCACAACCTACCTCTTCATACTCTTTGAATTAATGAAGATAGATAGGTTTATCTTTCAATTCATGGACAATGAGAACTTTCTTCCCACTATTTCAACATCTCAAGATTATTATGGATTACTCTTGCCTAATTGAGTGTTCTTAGATTCATACTTTATATAATGGAAGTACAAGTACCACTATTGTTTTATGAATTTCTTGTTAAAAGATAATCATACCATGAAAACTTCTTATCTCACTGATGTTATGTAATGCCAACATCTCAAGAATTGACCTTTCTTTCTTTATATTCTTATTTCAACATAACAAACCCCAAACACATTAACTATAATGAAAATACAAGTACCACTATTTTTTTATGAATTTCTTGTTAAAAGATAGTCATACCATGAAAGCTTATGATCTCACTAACGTTATGTCATGCCAACATATCAAGAATTGGCCTTTCCTTCTGTGTATTCTTATTTAAACATAACAAACCCTAAATATATTAACTATACTAGAAGTACAACTACCACTAATTTTTTTATGAATTTATTGTTAAAAGATAGTATTACCATGAAAATTTATCATCCCACTAATGTTATGTAATGCCCACATCTCAAGAATTTGCCTTGCCATCTTTGTATTATTCTTTCAGCATAACATAACAATGGTAGGATTGGAAATGGTCGTAATGGATGTCAAAAAGGGGTAAAAGATAAGGAAAAAAAGGTGGCATTTCTAGTGGCCAACATCTCCCCTTAACTGAAGGCGTTGCATGTCCTCATGCAACCACTGATATCAATCATAATCAAAATCACCATATGAGTGTTTCTAGTGAAAGTTGCTAAGACTATAGTCAGAGTGTCCCTCTCCCATGGTTGGGTAGTAACATGCATTATATTCAATTTCCTTCCAACAGTGGGCTTCCACTCCAAGTTCCAATATGTAGTAAAACTAATATTTCGGTTAAGGAAACCATATCAAATGGTAGTGATGATCCACCTTGGTCCACATTTTCTGATACACTTGGCATATATGTCTACTCATTGCAATGTTATGCCAATATTAGAAGGATTATAATCACTTATAATTTAAGATTAAGACAAGATGTAAATTTTTACTTTTATTCCATTTTCAAGCACAAAAAGTTAACATTCTTTACCAATAGAACAAGTGTAATGATAGTGGACACTATACTACAACATAATATATAAAGTTAATCATGCATAATCTCCTATAATCATTTAAAGTTAATCCTGCTTAATTTCCTATCATCATTTTAATTTTAGAAAAATACGTCCAAATCAACCTTGTAAACTAAAGTTTATTTTCTCTTAAAACATGTAATTAGAGATTTGCAAGTATGGATTGAATCATTAAATTCCCAAATCCAAAAACGCATTTGAAGAGAGAAATCTGATATCAATCTCAATGGATGGTCTGAATGAATATTGCATTTACTTACATATCGAGTTATTGAACTTGATTTCTCTAACCCGCCCATCAACATATAACTTTTGTACTCTATAGCTCTATCTCTTACTATACATGTATCACTACAGAGTGAAATGGGTAAAATAAAGCTATTATACTATACATATATCGATTGCAATGAAATGCGTAGCTAACTACTTCCATTCAATAACATGTGACCCCCTCTTCCATCATAATAGGAGAATATAAATCTCTTGTCGCAAGCTCAATTCATTGAGGTTGTCGTTGAGATTATAATCATGAGGAGGTTGCATTCTGGCCTGCATTAACATAGACACAAATGAGAGAGTGTGGTGTGAATTGTTGTAGTCCCAATGGTGTGCAAGAGTTTCCTGAAGTAAAAATAGTACTACGCAAACGTGGTGTAGAGAACTGTTAAGTGTTTGGAGAAAGAAAACTAGAGAATTAATGGAAGTACAAATTAGAGTAAATGAAACTATCTAATTTTTCTACGTTTTCGTGCTCTCATCGGAATCTAGCAACATAAATTCATATGAAATCACAACTTTTTGATGTTTAAATTGCATTTTGGAATGAAGAAATGAAGTCAACGCACTAAAAAAACCCTGGAACACGAAGATTATACAAATTTAACCACTCAAATATGTAGATCTAACAATATCTCATTGGATTTTAGACAAAATATCTCCAGAAAATATAAAATGTAGGACATTCACACTACATCTTGAGTAAAGTAAATATGAAAAGGATCGAAGGAATATTGGCAATCAAAAAAACAACAACCTTCTGGCAAGGGTGGACAATGGACACAATTGCTCATTAATTAGTGTTTATTGGATTTGCAAGGTTAAATTTAAAACACACTTAATTACAAGGATAAGCTTGTAGGATGTCCATAAATGTTTAGGTTGGTAATTTCCAGGAACGAGAAAAAAGCAAGGAGAAGCTTGTAGGATGTCCATAAAGGTCAGGGAAGGTAATTTCCAAGAAGGAGCAAAAGGTGGTCGCTGACACATTCAATGTTTCATTATAGGTTTTTAAGAGGGGTTTTTATATGGCTAGAAGGAGTTTGTAAGCAGTTGAGTGGCACATAAGAAGATGCTTGTGGAAAATACTATATCATATGGAGAAAAATATTGTATCATATGGTGATGTAGTACTCATTTTTGTCACATAGAGGTCAGAGTTTGATCCTTATCACTCAAAAGAACAAGAAGTTTAGTATGTCAAGGTTGTGCTAATGAACTTCTTCAACAAAGTCAGAACACCAAGGTTGTGCCACTAAACTTTCTAACTATGTCTGAATCATAAAGTTGGAATGCAAGATAAGGAAATTCCATGCATTCTCGACACAGTGCATTTTCCACTCTGATCCACATTGAAGGTCAACAACTATAATGTGCATTCCACATCAATGTTATTGCACTAATTGACTCGTTTGTTACAGACAACCAAATTTGTGTGCCCATACTTCAACAATTCTCTAACACTTATAAACTTGGTCATAAACATTGTTACAAGACACCACTTAACAAAACATATATGAGTGCTTATTATCATGTTTATAATCGTATTTGACTACTTTTTATCATGTTTATCATTACATGCATGGAAGGATGTTTTTAAACACATACAAACCAAAACAGCACATCCCATGGGCCAAACAACATGTGGAGGAGGCTAATGAACCTGCCACGTGTCAACTGCAATACCGTTGTCTGGGAAACAATTTAGTCTCCTCAGGGATGTACATGCATTGATGGACGTTACCAGTGAGACTTCCATCAATACGGATCCAACCATAATTCTTTCGGCCCATGAATTCAAAGGTATTATACATGAAAAATTGTTTACACGGGACTGCAATGGGAGGTATGTTTACATGTACAATTTTCTCTCCAAATTCAACAAACTTGCTAGAACTTGAGAGAATGCCATAATTTGAGCATGGGACAGACATGTGTTTGCATATTGCCAATTCGGGGCTCAACTATGCATTATTATAGTGGGGGGAGGAGCTAGGCAGCCTTGAGGAAAATGCTCAAGCTGTACGATCATCATGGTTTGTTACCAATCAGTTTACGGTGGAAGCGATTTTCCACGAGAGGATAAGGCACTATCGATGCCTCACTCCACATTGTAGGATCATCATGGTTTGTTACCAATTAGTTTATGGTGCAAGCAATTTTCCACGAGAGGATGAGACGCTATCGATGCCTCACTCAACATCAAGACATTTTACATTCCTTTTTATGTAGGTTTCGACATGTCCATGCAAGTCGCAGATCACAATTTGACGGCAAGGACCGTGCCGGGATCCAGCTAGTGAAGTTTCTGAGAAACAAATTGCAGTGGACGAAAAGAGGCAATAGAGATCATTTCATGTTGATGGGACATATTTCTTGCGACTTTGTGAGAGAGAAAAATAGCTTGAAAGCATGGGACAATAAGCCTCTACTTCTATGAAATGTTAATAACGTAAGTATGTGTTCTTGAAACCTTAGGGTATTCATTCACGCGACATTCTTTTTCAGTCGGTGTTCTATTTTTGACTCCATGTTTGTTGGTTGCAACCCATTTTTTTTCACAGAGCGGTCGGCTTACACACAGTACAAATGGTATTTTCCCCATAATCGAAGCTCATATTCATTTTATATTTGACAAGAGAGCCTAAACACATTGACAATCTGAGCATCAAGCAACCTCTTACTGATTGTGAGTGCGTAGCATGCAAATAACTCTGACCTTGAGTGTCAATCATGTAAAAAACATGTGTTGAGATAGACCACGTTCTAAATATCGAACAAGTGGCAATTTGTGAATGGGAAGTGACAAATGACGAAGGTTTGGAGGAGAAGCTCCCCTTAAAAAATGCCTTCGGCATAAATAGTAATGACATATTGATTGTGAAATATGTTGAAGTTGTGAAAATTCATTAATTGTATATGAAAATTGGTAGGTATTAGTAATGACTAGGAAGTATACATAAATAGTAATGTCATATTGATTGTGACATATGTTGAAGTTGTGCAAATTCATTAATTGTATATGAAAATTGGTATGTACTAGTATTGACTAGGAAATATACATAAATAGTAATGTCATATTGATTGTGACATATATTGAAGTTGTGCAAATTCATTAATTGTATATGAAAATTGGTAGGTACTAGTAGACTAGGAAATATACATAAATAGTAATGTCATATCGATTGTGACATATGTTGAAGTTGTGCAAATTCATTAACTGTGTATGAAAATTGGTAGGTACTAGTATTAACTAGGAAATATACATAAATAACAATGTCATATTGATTGTGACATATGTTGAAGTTGTGAAAATTCATTAATTATATATATATCTATATATAACTAGATATTGTATACTATTAGATATATAACTATGCAATGTTAGAACCATTTTAAAGCATGTACCTACATTAACATCTTTTTAGAAGGAAACATGGTTTTATAGAGAAACAATATAACTCTAACTTCATAGGAAATATATCCATGTGTACAAATTTATGAAAATCATATACAAGTGTAGCCTTCTTCGCATGTGTCAATTAAGTTTAGTTCAAGTGATTGAGATGATGGAGCGGGAAAAACTCTTTGAACTTGGCGATGGCACTCCAGACATTACAGATCCCACTGACCCTGGCAATCACTGTGTAGCCTCTGGACCTTACTGAACTTCCCTCCATTTTCGCCTGCAGGTCTTTGTGGTGGGCTCCGTGTGGGTCCTTTTCTCTCCGTGAATGCTTTAGGACACTGTCTCCTTCTCCGTTTTTGGCTGGTCAGAGCAACTGAGAGTCCTCACTGTAAGCCCCTCTCAACCTCATTTTTCGCCGGCAGGTTTCCTTTTGGTGGGCTCCCCGAGGGTCTTTTTCTCCTGTAAAGCTCGAGGACGTAGTATCCACCTCTGCTATGGTTGGTATTCGCTAAGAAGCCTCGGACTTACCGCTCAGCACAAGTTTTTTGTCTCTTTGTCCACCATTTGTTGTCACCTTTACTCTGACTTGAGCTCCCTTTCTAGTTACCCTCTACTTAACATGGAAAAGCTGACTTACCCACTTATGCAGCCGGTGGATGAGCTTGTATGGAAACAGGAGGGTCTGTTTGAAAAAATAGACTACCTTGAATCCGCGCGTTTGAGTTGTCCCCCCCAGTCATCTTATTTAAATTTTTCCACTGGTCCAGTTGGGACCACTGACGTAAAATCTATTCCCCTTCAGTCGTCTTCCCAAGCATCGAAGCAGTTTATTCCTGATACTGACAATACTCTTCCCGAAACTCTTCCAGCTCCCAATCTGCTTCGCTCGAGGACCTGCGTCGATGGCTCACTACCCCATAAATCTACCCGTGGTCGTAAAGTCTGGAAAGCAAACAAAAACTCAAAACGACTGATGCTGGGAGATGGGGTGGGTTTTGAAAACCTGGTTAAGATGGCGACATGCACACTGGTAGGACGCATCTCATACAGTCACCTTAGCCATCCCCCACTGGATGACTGGTTAAAAAGATTTTGGTCTCCCGTTTTAGGCTACTTGCCTATAATCCAGCACCTCAAAAAAGGTTGGATTTGCTTTCACTGCAAGTCACCTGCTGATGCCTCCCTTCTACTGGCTTCTTCGTGGGTTTTCGGAGGAAGCAGTTTAATGCTAAAGCGCTGGAGGCTAGCATTCAACCCAGATACAGAGTATTTTCAATACAGACATATTTGGGTTCTTCTTCCAGGTCTGCCGCTTCATCTCTGGAATGAAGAAGCACTGGTAGCAATCGGCAATTCCCTGGGGACTTTCGTTGCTCATGATCTGCAGCTACTCAATAGCACTTCGAGACAAATGGGAAGAGTGCTTGTAGAGATTGACATTACTTCTGGACTCTCAGAAACACTTGTGATCGACTGGAGGGGACAGAAGCTTTACCAAAAACTGGACTACCTCGGAATCCCTTTCCGTTGTAACCATTGTCGCCTTATTGGACACCTCCGCCGCGATTGCCCGGGTAAGTCTCCTACTGATCTCTCTGAAGAACTTGATCTTTTGCAACATCCCCCAGAATATACTGAGGCAGACCCCTCATTGGCCCATCTTGATCCGCCTCTACGCCCTATCCTCCCTGATGATCCGCTGTTTAAACTAAACCAGATCTGTCCCGCACTACTAAATTCACTTACAGACTTTGAAAAGAATTCCTTATCTGACCTACCCTGGCTCT
>ML779614.1:525870-581062 GCA_009831015.1 Picea engelmannii | reverse complement strand
ACAATACATATTATATTACATCAATCATCAATCAATCAATCCTTTGACATCAATCAATTACTTGACATCAATCAATGACATCAATAAATCAAACCATTGGCATCAATGACAACATGATCCAACAGCTTGATCCTGTTGGCTCATGAGAGGAATCGGTTGACAGTGTAGTGTCTGTTTATTTTTTGGATGAATAAGTGGACAATATGTGCTGACTACCTGAGAATGTTGAGGAATGTGGTCCCTCCATGACTATGGTGGACTGTGTTTGTCGTTTTTTAAGCATGTCTGGTGTGTAGATAGTTTTATCCCTCCTCTTGTAAACCTGAAAATCTCCAGCTGACACCTCTTTGACTGAAGGTGAAACCTCTTTCATGGCTCTATTTTTTGTTTGTACTTGAGGAGTGATGGTATGAGAAGCAGTGATAGGGGGACGCTATTCTTCAGTTTCCAGTAATGTATTTTCCTACCAATTTGTATTATTCATAAAATTTTCTACTTCAGGCTTTTGCACATAAGCATAAGGAGAGTTCTTTTGTTTGAACCTAATTTCTGATATAATACCAAACGGGTCATAATTCCATGTGAAGATAAGATTGAATTTCATCTGTTTCAAGAGGTTGTTATCCTCTTCTCCTGCATCTCTATTGTTGCATATGAAAGAACCAATTTGTCTCATGATCCTGAGTTGTTGTTTCTTCTTAACTGATACAGAATGGATGTCATCAGAGTTTATCATCTACCTGATATATTCCAATGCAAATATCCTAACAGAGAGATATTTGGGCAGTCTGTATGGTGGAAATTCACACCCATAAACTCTGATCTCAGTATGGGTCTGGTAAATATACCAATATCCTGTCTTTGCCAAGTTAGAGAGGTGAAGAATTCTCTAGACTTCTTCATTAATTCTTGGCTATGTTCTGCTGCTGAGCATACAAACCACCAGATGATAAAACTAATCAATGGAATCTTTAAAGCTGAACTCGGTGGATTTTTTCATCACTAGTAAATTCCATGAAGTTACTGATTGAGGATTTACTTCATGATCCAATTTTTGAAGAGCACATGAGAATCTATATGACTGAAAGAAAAGGAACAGGTACACCAGCACTGAGGAATACCTAGACATTCCTTATGTTGAGAATTTGAAAAATTGCTCATGAATCTTGTCAGCTAAGAATTGACTGAAATCAAACTGGACTGTAGCTCTCTCTTTTGTGTAGAAAATGGATAGAAAACCTAAAATAGGTTCATCTACCTATTCATTATAAAAATATCCTAACATGCAATAGAGGGTGGATATAATTTGGTTTTCCCTGATAGAGAAAATAGAAGATGGATAGGGGGGGGGTTTCTTAGGCAATTGGGCATCTTTTGGCAAAAAGATTTCGAAAATTTGGGCTCTTTGGGGAAAGGAGAGTTTTTGATAGAGATCATTCAGTATTTCAACAGAGAAAGGGCTTGCAGAATCGATTGTGGGGATCTGTAACATCTTGTTGATTGATTCAGGGGTAATGGTGAATAAAGTTTCACCAGACAAAGACACAATGACCCTTTGGCCGGGAAGATAATGGGCTTGACACTTAAGGGAAAATTCTGGGAAATGAAAGGTCTGGGGAAACATGTATAAGGGTAAATTTGACTCCCAGAGTCTGATTTCATCACTTTGATCCAAGAATATGTCCTTTAGCCATAAGTGTAATTCGAAGAAGTCGAATTCACACTTAAGCTTTGTAATTTTGTAGTATTTGTCTACCAAGGGAACACGATCTAGGTTGATGGGAGGAGGTAGAAAAGGATTGTCAGACGTTTCAATGGATTTATCTTTGGGTGCCATGGATAACATAGATCTAAGGGAGAAAAATGGATGACTGTAGTTACCCAGATTAATGGCGCCTGACAACAGTGTATCTTGGTGGCAGCTAGCTTGAAACCTAGATTCGATCCGGTGTCAACAATGTCCAGATATGCTAATAGTGCAACAATGGTGAAGAAACGTGGTTGAACAGTGTAGGGAGGTGTTTGTTATAGCGGGGGGTGTTGACTGGATGAATAACAGTCATGGGGGATGCATTGATTGGCCAACAGGTATGAGGGGTGCGACATGCAACAAGAGTTAGTGGGGTACAGTGGCAGAGTGAGGTGGGCGATTTTGGGTAAGCGGTTAGGCAGGATCCCAGAGGGGGGGCTAGGTGGTAAGTGGAATTNCCGAAAAGATGTGAGGTCGACACATTATGCGGGGCCCGCATCGAGGAAACCGCTTACCTGGACACCCCCGCCGCCCCACAACGTTAAAGGCATAAGGTTCAGCGGGGTCCAAAAAGCACTGTGAGTCGTTGATATGAGCATTGCTTGATCTGTCTATGGAAGACATGCACCCTTTAGTTGCATAACTAAAAAAGGTCATATCCATGCTAAAACTTAGGATAAAATCATTTTGTGTGTAGCGCTAAGCTCCCCCCTTCTTATTTTCTCACCAAGGTGTTATTTCTTAGGCTAAAAAACACCAAATTAACTCAAACAAAAGATATTTTAACATTCTTTTTGGAAAATTTTATTGAAATAATCAACACTAACCTAACTCCTAACCTAATCCACTAACAAATTAATCCATCTTAGACTATTGGATCAATTATTACTCTAACCCAACTAATTTGGCCAAGATTAGACTGTTTGACCAAATTTATTCAGTAATCCTATCAACATAAATTTAAAAATCTTTGATCATGATTATACAATATGATTCAAACCAAATTTATTTCATGGGGTTTTATATTTTCTCTCTTTTTTTTATACCCTCTTTTCATTTTTCTATTTTTTTTTTATTCTTTCTTTTTCTTTTCTTTTGTTTTTCTTTTTTCTTTTCTTTTTCTTTTTGTAAATCATTTGCAGAATAAAATATTATTTACAATAAAATATAACTAGAGGAAGAAATTTCAATCACCAGGTGACTCTATGAAATATAGGGTTATAACACCTAGCACATATTAGTTATTGCAATGATTGAGAAAAATGGATGAATCAGGTAGATCAAAAGGGATGAGAAGCTCAAAGTGTCTGGCAGAATAAATAAGGCTCAAATCCAACTAAAAAGGAAGCATCTCATAGGTCAAAGGCAAGTTAATGGAGAGTATACAGTTGAAGAAGATAGCATGAAATGGAAGAAGGTGGCATATTCATGAATATATAGGGATCACAATATGTTTGTCCTTACACATCCATGGGGAATATATTCAGATCAAAATGTCATTTTGATCCGAATCATAATATATAGAAACAAATCACAATTTCATAGGAAATAGACACTAGAAGTTTTGCTGCCATTAGATCTTAAAATGTGTAAAGATTAGTGCATCACAATAATTATTTCTTAAAATAGATAAGACTAAGGAAACCTGTATGGAAAATGAATACAAGTAAAATGTTTATTAACTTGATGCTCTGAGAATGATAATGCAGGATTTACAAAGTACAAATTTAAATGATGGCCAAGGCTCTTACCTCTCCTATCCCATCTCTCAAACTCCTCTTTGTCTATCCTCCCTCATTTTTTACATTATAAATGATAAGATTTATAGGAAATTCCAATCGTCAAACAATTACCCTATTTTTGGAGTCAAAGATTATCATCAAAACTCAAAAATAAAATACATCTCACCCTATTTTTGGAGTCAAATCTTATCATCAAAACTCAAAAATAAAATACATCTCGAATTAGTTACAAGAAAAATATGGAAATGTTGGGGTTGAAAATTTGACTGTTAAAACTCGTTGAACTATGAATTGTTGGAGGATTGCCACTTGCACTCAAATCTATGATTAGATCCTTTTCTTCTTCAAATCTAGAGTTTAATAGATATTTTGTATCCTCTATCTTGATATGTTGACCTGGAAATATGGAACTATTTTGGAAATTGATGATTTCTCTCCTTTTCTCCAAATGCTCTGCCACCAAATATGGAACAACTCTAAGATCATTCTTCATACATTATATTGTTGAAGCTACTTTCATAAAATTATTCCATATAATAGACGATTGCCTCAATTAATGTCTTGATATCTGGGATCAGTTTTAATTGATCAAAATAAGAATGGTTGCAGAGCAACAAGTCCCTACCGAGAAGGTAGAGGAGCTTGATTGAATTGCCTGAACTGAAATGCAACTTCGCACCATTACATTAGCATGAGCAAAGGAATACCATTATGGGTTTTCCCTCTCAAGTCGGGTAACAAATCTCTTGCAAGAACGTTTGTTTTTTCTATGATACTAACAAGGCATTAGCATTGACATTAGAAATCCATGAATTGGTAAACATGAGTGAAGCAACAACAAACATTGTAGATCAACTAATGCAATTCTGCACCATAAATGAAACCTTATTGTGCATAAAGTAAGTTGAGACATGTATGGGGGTGTAATTAAGGAATGAGGTTACTATATATGATGATAACATTGTAATCTCATTTCTCCACTTTAATTTCATTTTGCATTAAACCATTGTTGAACATTTAAGGATGGACTATAGCGTACAGGGTTGTTAATAATTTGAATGGGATCTTGACAAACATGGAGAAAATCTAAGTTTCAGAGCTGGGATCTTGATAAATGTGGAGGAAATGTAAGTTTTTGTGTATCATTTTTTATCAATTGTAGTAACTTTGGCCTTAACATTGAAAAAAATATTATAAATCGACTTGTGAATTTTTTTTTATCTTGGAATTGATATGGCATTGATACAGTAACATTGGCCTTAGGCTTGAGAAAAGGAATATGGTTCACGACATATGCTTGATCTAGACTTATTGCACATAAATCCAGCTGAGACATGTATGGGGTGTAATTAAGAGACATGTATGGGGTGTAATTAAGACTGTAGAAAGATATAAAAATAATGCTCTGTTTTCAAAACATTTAAAATTGATTTAATTAAAAATTAAGGTGTCTTGTTTTTAAATTTTTAGGTCACATCATAAATTTGATTCAAATTCATCCATTCCAAGCCTAACATTTATGTGATGTAACAATATTTACTTGAAAACATAAAAGAATAAAGTGTCTCCAACACAAATCAATCTCTGCTCAGACACATACAACAAGCATGCAATGCTTAACAACATGTCCATTGAGACTGGAATGGAAAATTCTGGTGTGGTACGAACCAACCATTGCATGAGCTTCCATATTTTTTTCCTCCATGATGCCCATGCATCTCATCCACTTGGATTGCATCCATCACATTGACCTAGGTTCAATGCCCACTACGGATAAACCAAAGTGCATTGAATGCAAGTAAAATGGGTTTCAAGCTTTCATCTTCCAACCATGAACTCCTAACGTTCAGGGTCACAATCATCAATCCCTCACTTTGGTCCACATGAACCCATATCTTATCCCTCTCATTTTTTAGTAAATTGAAATCCCCCTTTCTTTGGTCATGTAACCTATCTATCTTGGTGAAACCGACTAGCATAGAGGAACAAGCCTAATAGAAGCATGAGGTCAGGATTCTTATGAGCCCAACAACTAGGATGAATGACATTTGAGAGCTTATCAAGAAAACGAGGATCCAGTCGAACAACTTTATAAACACTATCATTTCATAGCTTTCCTATCTATGTATTGTTATGCTAACAAAGACCTAGATGAGTATTAGCACCTAAGGCTGGTTTATACACCACTTGATCCTTTTTCATATAGGTGTCGAACCCTGTGAAGCAGCTCCTCTATGTCTGGTGCTTGGAATAACATGATTTATACTCTGAACTTTGGATAGTGATCCAACAATGGATAATGCAACTTTTACTAGGCTTTTGACCTTTGTTTGGAAGCTCCCACATATCTTCATAGATCTATCTCTATTTATCAAAGTCTAGGGCTTTCTATCACCTGGATGGCTAGCATGACCACATATTTCATATATAAGGATAAGGGAAACTCGGATAGAAAGAGAATTAGATATATTATAAAAATATTTATCTCTAGCAGTAAGGAAAACTCCGGGAGAGTTTATGACCTTCACCTTCCTGGATGGCAGGTCCTGAAATGCACTTTAGCATCAGTAAGGTAAGGTCTATGCCCTTTATTTCATTCCGTCGAGGTCCTGATATTAGGTAATCTTGGACAAGGATGCATGGTCTATTTATGCTTCTAGGAACGGGTCACTAGCCCCTTGGATTTGCTACCTGAACATCTATAAGGAGAGATAAAACCTTCAACTGGTTGGAACCTCTTTATTTGGATAAAAAGAGAGACAACCAATTGATCTACGAATTTTATGTATCATTAAATAACCTAAGATACATGAAATATCATTCAATAAATAGGTGTATAGAGCTCAACGTACCAACTACCACGAGCACAACTAATTTGTGATGCACTTTTCTTAAGCATGGATTTAGATGGCTCAATCACATGAGGCACTCGATCTTACGATTCAACGAGGCCAAGATGTTGATTACTCTGAAAATGAAAAAGAACGCATGTTCAACAAGTGTCCACATAGTTTCAACTTGGTATTTTCCCTACCAGTATAAACATCCTAGACAGGAAACATCCCAAACACTTTTGGAAAGTTGGAGCAACTTATTAGTCTCGACCCTTCTCATAATTCATTGGAAGGAAAGATTCCAAGCAACTTTGATGATCTAAAGATTTAATCTTTATTAAAATTTGGTCTTTCCTTCAATAATGTTTCTAGCCATGTTCCTTTTGCTCTAAATAATGTAATTTCTATTGCTAGCTTTAGGGGAAATTTTTCACTTCGTGCCTGGACAACCAATGACAAAACATTGGCCCAATATTGGAACTAGTCACAATTACAAAGGAATTCAAATCTATATGCAGTCGGTGTTTTTCAAATGCTAGGATCAAGGGGGATTCAATTAAGGTTGTGGACATGACTTATCACATTGGGTAAGTATATTATTTATAATTATAGAATTTTTTTTGTTCAGTCACACCAATAATTTTTTTTTTTTAAATATATATTTGCAGAGAATTTTAGGATGCATCTAGAAAAGAGAGGGGGGGTCATTTTTGCGCTAAGAAGCTCTAAACGACCGAACTATCCTTATCCAGCGGCTTAAACAACCAATATCAGGACCAATTTGAATTCCATTTCTTATAACACTCAGGTACCCTTCAAGGATAATACTACCTCATCCAAAGAGTTTGGAAAAATAATGCCACCCAACTCTCTATCAAATAATGCCATTGTCAGCCAAATGATAGTCCTTATTGAGTGGATGTATTAACAAGCAACAATGTAGAGATTCATTTACTCACTAAATAAAAACACCCCAACACCAAGTAAATATGGGTGGGTTTTGAGTCCACCTTGACATGCAACCCAGTCTACGCCTACACCCAACATTCCTCCCAACAACGTTGCGAACATTATGTTTAATCATTTGCACAAGGTTTCTCCTGCCAACTTAAAATATCAATAGAGTATTTTATAATATATAGAATTCTATTTGCATGGACGCATGGATCAAGGAGACATATATAGATATAAGTAGTGATTACCTACAGTGAATTCAAAGATCATAACCACTGTCATGACTTCCCATACATTCATATCATCAAACTTCTTAAACAATGGATTCAGGAAATAGAAGAGGGAAACCAGAAAAAGTGCACTTCCCACCTTTATACTATGGAAAATTATCCTTGGATCTTCTTCTCCATGTTTCCAGGGAACCATGTAGAGAGAAATAAAGACTGATTTCAAGCCAACAAATACTAGGATGATTTTCTTAAACAATTGACGATGCAGGCGTTTGGGAGCCGTAGATAGCTTGAAGGAGATTTCGGGAGTTCTTATCTCCCATTTGAGAATTATTATCTCCCACTCGATGTTGGGCTTCAACCTCTCCATGGTAAAGAGATATGCCCATTCAGTTGGCCAGCCAGCCATTGCAGTTAATGTAAGTAAGCCAACTTGTTGAATTTGTTATTTTTTTTTGTAAGAAAAAAATGGGGATTGTAATATTATGATGTTTCTAACACAAAATTTTCATGGAGCGTTTAACTTACAGATTATGCTTTTACATATTCTCTATATTATATATGGGCTCCCTCTATGCTCTATGTCCCACCTAAGGCACTTGTAACTGTCTGGCCTTCATTAAGCCTTCTTCCTCCAAATAAGCCTAGCCTAGCATGGAAATCTGCAAAGAGAAAATTAAAGGTCAGTATCTAGAAGAAGGTAATGTTTCAAATATGTAATGTTTAAGATATAAATTTTAAGAAAAGGTCAAATATGTAATGGTACTCACTAAGATATGTTACCTGTTGTATAATAGATTTATGCCTGTCTTTTACAAGAAGAAGCATTTTAGAGTGCATAGCCAGGCTGGAGTAGAAGGGAATGGAGGCAATGCCCATGCCATAGTATAAGGGAATGGAGGGGTAGAGAGTCGAGACGTTGAGACGTTGAGCCAAAGGGGAAAACTCTCTGTTGTGTCATGCTTCCAGTGTTCTACGTGTAAGCTAAAGTTTTCCTACAAGGATGTGATAAATATGGGTTAATATATGGCTAGATTTTGAGAAAACATTTAATGTTTCCAAGTAATTCTAGATTCATCTCTAGCATTACTTTGTTTGGTAAAAATCAGAAAACAAGCTTGATTTTTAAATCAACAATAACCTAAGATATCTTCCCTGTGCCTCGGGAAGAGGCCAAATAAGAGATCAAATTGAAAAACTTGGGTTAAAGAACAACTTAAATTGTATGATTTTTAGAAAAAAAAATTTAAAACACTCAAAATGCATTGTTTTTTGTGCCCAGTTAATAAGAATTTTGAAAATCGATTACTAATAGTCTCTAGCCCAAAGGGCAAGGACTAACAAGGATTGGAGGAGATATCGAATGTCCATATTTTACTCAATGCCCGACAGAGGAATAATAGGTAAAGTGCCTTTCCAAAATGAGTAATAATAAAAACTATTAGACCTAAAATAATAATTTTAATAATTTAGCTGTTGGGAAAATATTTTTTTAATTTTATCCAAAATGAGTAATAATAAAAACTATGAGACCTAAAATCATTTAAAATGATTTTAAAAATAATAATTTTAATAATTTAGCCTTTGGGAAAAATAGGATTAGGACTACCTTGACACTTTCGATGGAATAAAGGAATAGGGTTAGACCAACTCATTAAAATACATAAACATATTGCAACATTAACCAAAGGAAGAAGAGAGACCTCACCAAAGTCAAATAAATAAACATATTGCAACATTCATCAAAGGAATACAGGAGGCCTCAACAAATTTTGACGCAATAAGCTGAAAGACCAAAAAAGTCTTAGAAACTGAGATCTACACTACAAAAATGCCTTGCTTCTGGTAGCACACTTGTCTTTGTCACATGCATTGTCGAAAATTGGCATAAGATACCAAATTTTAACCCTACATATATGGGTATTAAAAGATACAAAAGAACTGGAAATTCATTATCAATGGCAACTTAACCCATTTTTTTTGCGATTGAGGGTTTTATTCCTTTCTCTTTCGAGCCAAAAAAGACAAGGATTTAATCTTTAGAAGTGGACCCTACTTTTTTTGGTAATAAAGGGATGTATCTAAAAATATGGACTCCTAATTTTAGTCTAGAAAGTAATATATTTTTTATGGTTCTATTGTTGGTGTGTCAGTCACATCTAGCATTACATTTTTAGAATGAGGACATCATGAGATGCAAACAAATTACCCTTGGAAAATATATTAACATATATGAACCAAGGGACAAAATGTTTTCTTGTGTATGCATTTGTGTTGAATTAGATCTTGAAAAGGGATTTCTTTAGGAAATCTAGTTAACATTGGACAACTGGAAACACATTTAACCCATAGACTATGAGCAACATCCATTTAAACATGAATTGTTCCATGAATATGGTCATTTTGTGAAAAATTGCACTAAGAATTCTTTAGCAAAGCAAGGAAAACATGACATGGGTGATCAACGGTAGAGGGTTAAGAAGAAAAATATGAACAATAAACAAGCCACCTCCTTATCACAGCCTAAGAAAGGCCATCTTCAGAAACAATTTCAAAACCCTCTAGATCAGAAAAAGTTTTGGGTCAACCTCCATTGACTAGACTATCTACAGATCTGTCAAATAGTAACAAAGGAATTACTACTAACATATCTAGAGGAAAAGAACTCATCTCTATTAGGAACATGTTTGAACTCATGTCTCATGGAGAAAACATCCCTAATATTTATATGTTAGCAGTCCCCACCTTGAATGTTGGAATTACTTTTGAAATATTGGTGCTAGAAGAAAACCATGAACTAATTCCCTTTCCAAGAGAGGAAAGAAATATATCTAACCATGAGAAGGAGGTATCCCATTCTCCATCAAAGGATTTGTACACTTATGGAACAACTCCATGAAATTAAGCCTATCATCACTCTGAAGATTTGAAGACAAATGAGGGCAAATAGGAAATTGCAAAAGGAAAAACGCATAAAAGGACATGATGAAATCCATCCAATGCAATAAGAGAAGATATTGCCAAAAAAGATAAATAATTGGGATAGGAAACCAACCTTTACAAAATGTATGGTAAAGGAACAAGAAGCACATTTAATCAAAGCAGAGTGAACTTGCCACAGGGTGGGTCTCATAAACTAGAAGGTAAATGATGAATATTATCTCTTGGAATTGTAGGGGCATAGGTAGTAAGAGAAAGTTATAATCTATAAAGGACTCGATGAAAAAAAAAACTTATTATGCTCCTACTCCAAGAGACAAATATAGAGGTTGAGGAAGCCCTAAGTAAATATAATAAACAATGGAACTATAATGAGGGGAAGGTAGTAAGTGTAAGAGAAGCCTCCAAGGGCCTCTATACAATTTGGAACAACTCTATTTTACATTTGAACTATAGCCTTCAAATGTAACATTGGTTGTTGACAAGTCTCACCCATCAACATTCTGGTAAGATTTTCAATATAGTGAATGTTTATATGCTTATCACTTATATTGAAAATTTAGAGTGTTGGGATTCACTCTTAGCCATAAGAGGGTTGGATTACTGAATCACGAGTATTGTGGTGAGTGACTTCAATACCACACAACCAAAAATAAAAATAAAGACGGGGAGGGGTGAGTACAGTAAGGAAACCCATTAGGGAAAGGATGGAGGACTTGATATCTCTTTGGGATGTCCTGTACATAAAACCAAGAAAGGGAAGGTACACCTAGACAAATAAAAGAATTATCCCTAGTCATAGTGCAGCTAGGTTGGATCAATTCTTAATCAAGAGAACCTTTCCTAAAAGAATTGCAATAGTTTCTTCCAAAATCATCTCATGGTCATCCTTTGATCATAGGCCTATCTCTTTATTGATAAAGAAGACTCTGAATTATGGACCCATCCCTTTTAGAATTCATGCTCTCAAAGAGTGGGATAAGAATTCCTAATCCTCTCTAGAAAGAGAGCTTCAAAAAGAGAGCTTCAAAAGAAAAAGGAAAAAATGGATTTGATTCAATAAAGACTATAAATGAAACAAGTTTCCAAACAATTACCAGTATAAGAGAGTGAGGCTTTCCAAAATTACCAAAATGCCTTAGATCGGTGGAAGAAAAATGACTCTTAAAGTCTCATAGTTTTTGATTGGCACCATGGGATAGAAATCATTTTCTTCCATAAGAAAGCACATGGCATTTTCTTCCATAAGCAAGCACATGCTATACTTTGGAAAACAATGTCAAGGAAATCACTATAATGAGTGGTGTGACTCTTTGCTCCTTTGATGAGATTAAGGCAGTGACATACACTCATTTTGCAGATTTGTATACTGAAAAAGATGAAGCCAATCTAGGGGAAATAGTATCCATGTTGGACAACAAAATAATAGTAATTTCTCATAGTGAGAATGATAGTCTAACTCAAGAAATCATAAAGGAGGATATTTTGAAGTTTATCTAGGATTTAGCACCTAAAAAAGATCCTGGTCTAGATGGATTCTCTATTCACTTTTACAAGGAATTTTAGAATATCGTCAAGTTTGATCTTATATAGACGCTACAATATGTTCATAAATCTAATAAAATAGAAGGATAAATGAATTCATCCTTCCTAGATATAATTCCCATGGAAGGAAATCCTTCCTCCTTCTCCAAATTCAGGGCTATCTCATTATTTAATGCTTCTTACAAAATAATGACTAAAATTATTACCAATAGGTTGAAAAATAATATTTCAAGAATTATTTCAGAAAACCAGGGTGGATTTATGGAAAATAGGTAGATTGTGGATAATATTATCTTGTTTCGAGAGGTGATCCACTCTAGTCTTACAAAAGGAGACAAAGGTACTATAATAAAAATTGATATGGATAACACCTTTTCCTAGGTTAGGCACTCTTTTCTCTTGGATGTTTTTCATAAATTTGTCTTTTTCCCTAATTTTATACATTTGGTATCTTCCTGTATAAGAAACCCTTGGATCTTCCCTTTTCTAAATAGGAGATCTACTTCTTTTTTCAAATAAAGTAGAGAACTGCGACAACGCTTCTCGTTATCTCCTTTTTCATATATTATTATGGCTAAGTCTCTTAGCAACAAGCTTCAATTTGAACATCATAATGGGAATATTCTCGTCATAAAAGTGGTAAGAGGATTAAAAAGAATCAATCATTCACAATTTGTTTATGACTCTTTTCTATTAGGATGAGCCTCCACTATCATGGAAAGTATATTTAAGAATTTGTTTGATCTTTTCTTCCATGTCTATGGAGGTTTTCTCAATCATTATAAATGACCAAATTTATTTTTGAAATGTAAGCAAGAATTTTCTTAATGCCATTTCTAGAATATTCTCATTTCCACATCTTGATGTTTTTTCCTCCTTTAGATATCTTGACATGCCCATTTGTTAACATTCTTCTTCCTCACAATTGTGGCAACGGGCCACTAGTAAATCAAAGATAAATTTATTCAATGGAGCACATAGTTTTAAACCCTACTGGTCGACTGGTACTTATCAAATTAATACTCTTAGTGTTTCCTATCTTCTAATATTCAATGTTGCACACTCCTATGGGAGTAAAGAAGAAAAATCTCTCAAGAATTAATAAGGTTATTATGGTGGGAAGAAAATTCAAACTCAAAGAGATATCACCAGGTAAATTGGTCAACAATCAGGGCACCAAAGACTCATGGTGGTGTTGGTATAAAAGATCAAACCTTGATGAATTTAGCAATGGGAACCAAACTTCTTTGGAGATTGGTCACTAAAAGGTATGATTGGTGGTAGAAAATTCTACATAAAAAATACTTTGTAGAGGTAAGGAAAATATGTCTTGGATGTTGTTCATGTAGTAAGTGAAGGCTCACATATCTACAAACTTCTTAAGGTATCTATCCTATGTTGGAATATTCACCAATACTGGGTATTTTTAACCATTTTCTTATCACAACATATAGACATTAAGTTATCAACAATTTATCACTTATGATTGCATTCAACATATCATAAACATGTAACCACATATACAAAGTACACAAGGATTTTACGTGGAAACCCAAATGGGAGAAAACTACATAATGATTTTAATATATATCTTGAATATTACATTCACATGAAGCACCAACTTCCAATATTCTCCAGCACCAACTGGAAGTAGGATCCAACCCCCTAGTTTACAGGCTCCAACCTGAAGGAAGCCACAAATCCCTAGATTCTCCAGATCCAACTGGAAGGAGGATCCAACCCCCTTGTTTATAGGCTCCAACCTGAAGGAATCTCTAACTACCTAATTTATCAACACCGAATGGAAGGAGGCACCAAACCCCTATTTTTATGAGCACCAACTCAAAGGAAGTTGAAAATCTCCTACAAGAACCAACCTACTATCTAAAGACACCAATATTCTTATGCACCACCCAACCATCCTTGTTTCTCAAGCACCAACCTGAAGGAGACTTCAATCTCCTTCCTTGCACCACCCGACCACCTTTAACTATAAATAAGAGAATCAACCTATCATTGTTATTGTCACTGATATTGAAACACCACCATCATCAAAATTGGATCCACTACAACTGATACACCATCATCATCAAAACTAGATCCACCATACTCGATACATCGTCATCATCAAAACTAGATTCACATGTTAAGAACTTGAATACATCTAAAAATATAATCACCACAAATACTGAATACACAATAGATCCATAGAGCAATATAGAAGAAACAAAAATTTATTATTACCAAACCCTTGAGGTAGGGAAACACTATACAATGGATTTTATTATGGAAGGGATCCTCTCCTGTTCACTTGCCTCTTCGAGGGGGAATCCTCCTATTAAGCTACAACTCACAATACAATAATTCTCTTCATGTCCCATTACATTTCTTGAACCCCTTTATATAGTGTTACCATCACCTAAGAACATTCTAGAGGAGGAATCTTCTATAAATAGAACCTTCTAAGAAGTCCTCTTACATTTATTATATCTAACTACCCATTTATTATATCTAATTATCATAGTGGGCCTTATTTAATAATATAGTGGACTTAGTCCACCTTACATTTAATGGCCTCCACTATTATCACTATGGGCCCTCTAGATCCCCCCCACTATCTCTCTAGCTACCTTACATTTCATCCCTCGTATGAAAGTGTTGTCCTCAACACTTGATGTACAACCATATACCAGGGTCCCATGGATAATTGTGGACCATAATGTTGAAGAAAACTAGAGAACCAAGGTCCCATGTAGAAATGAAAGACACCATGCTAAAGTAGTCCAACCACCATTGTAAACCTGGGTCCCATGTCCAAGTGATCATTTGAACTCCCCGTGGAAGATTTTGGAACCCAATAACCAACTCAAAATGATGCTCCAAAGATGAACACATGTCACGTGGATCCAAACAAGAAGATCCATCCACATAGTGGAAAAGGGTCGTAGAAGAATCTTGAAGGAATAATACCACTATAGAATATGCAGGATGGAAACTGGTAATAATCATTGGCTCTCGATTTTTCACATTGATTCTCTTTACAGAAGGTAGATTAGAGTCATCAAATAAAATATGAAAATGGTTGTCATCCCAAAAATGACAACTATCCATATACCAATCATTACAATTGGCCTCCAAATCATGCCAATCATATATTTTTTGATTATATTCATCCATGATGTCAGCCATAATAAATCTCCCCTTCATTATATCCAATGAATCTTGAATACTACAAAAATTATCGTTGAGGCCGTCTGTGAGGCCATCTACAAAGTCATTCAATGTGTCATACAATTGGGATTTGAATGCTTTAGTAATTTGTAGAATTTCTTTGAGGGTTTGAGAGGAAATACTCATCTGAGAACCCTATGAAAAGTTATGAACTCTACAGTCCCACAACCTTCACAAAAAAAAACCAAAAAATAGAACAATAAGTTACGGTAGAAAATCGCGGTTTTTTCTAGAAAAACCCTGAAAAATTGTTGAATTTGAAATGCTCATAACTTCACTTCCTGTACTCTGTTTCGGCTGATTTTTTTTTAAATTGGGTATTTTTTCGAGAGGAATTAAAATACCTAATTTTTTTTTGCAAATTCATATCATAAATATTTATATATGAACCTGAAGTGTGTCGCCCTCTTTTTCTTCCCTAAAAACATTCTGCAAAAAAAGAGATTTTTTTTTTCCTTCTTTGGACAAGGAAAGTGCTCTGATACCAATTATTAAGAACCTGAATAGATCTACAAATATAATCACCACAAATACTGAATACACAATATATCCACAGAGCAATATAGAAGAAACCACACTTTATTATTACCAAACCCTTGAGGTAGGGCAACACCATACAATGGATCCTATTATGGAAGGGATCCTCTCCTATTCACTTGGCTCTTCGAGGGGAAATCCTCCTATTGAGCTACAACTCACAATACAATAATTCTCTTCATGTCCCATTACATTGCTTGAACCCCTTTATATATTTCTACCATCACCTAAGAACATTCTAGAGGAGGAATCTTCTAGAAGTAGAACCTTCTAAGAAGTCCTCTTACATTTATTATATCTAACTACCCATTTATTATATCTAATTACCATAGTGGGCCTTATTTAATAATATAGTAGACCTAGTCCACCTTACATTGAATGGCCTCCACTATTANCCCCCCCCCCACCCACTGTCTCTCTAGCTACCTTACATTGATACCAATTGTTAAAAACCAAAGAACTGAATACAAAAGAACCACAATAGATATAGAAGAACAATATGCAAAATCTCTTTTATTACTATCAAACCCTTAGGGTAGGGAAACACCATAAAATGGATCCTATTAAGGAAGCGATCCTCCCTGTTCACTTGCCTCTTCGAGGGGGCATCCTCCTATTGAGCTACAACTCACAATACAATAATTCTCTTCATCTCCTATTACATTGCTTTAACTCCTTTATATATTTCTACCATCACCTAAGAACATTCTAGAGGAGGAATCTTCTAGAAGTAGAACCTTCTAAGAAGTCCTCTTACATTTATTATATCTAACTACCCATTTATTATATCTAACTACCATAGAGGGCCTTATTTAATAATATAATAGACCTAGTCGACCTTACATTGAATGGCCTCCACTATTATCACTATGAGCCCTCTGCCCCCCCCCACCCATTGTCTCTCTAGCTACCTTACATTGATACCAATTGTTAAGAACCAAAGAACTGAATACAGAAGAACCACAATAGATATAGAAAAACAATATGCAAAATCTCTTTTATTACTATCAAACCCTTAGGGTAGGGAAACACCATAAAATGGATCCTATTAAGGAAGGGATCCTCCCTGTTCACTTGCCTCTTCAAGGGGGCATCCTCCTATTGAACTACAACTCACAATAAAATAATTCTCTTCATCTCCCATTACATTGCTTGAACCCCTTTATATAGTGCTACCATCACCTAAGAACATTCTAGAGGAGGAATCTTCTAGAAGTAGAAGCTTATAATAAGTCCTCTTACATTTATTATATCTAACTACCCATTTATTATATCTAATTACCATAGTGGGCCTTGTTTAATAATATATTAGACCTAGTCCACCTTACACTGAATGGCATCCACTATTATTACTATGGGCCCTCTGCCCCCCCCCACCTATCTCTCTAGCAACCTTACATTAACTGATACATCATCATCATCAAAACAAGATCTGTAACTGGTACCCAATGTTTATCATGGCACTGCTTGTACTTGTTGTTGCCTTTTTGCAAAATGCCATCAACTTGTTGTTGAATGAGTTATATTCGCTCAACAAATTTGGCTACTCGATCAGCATCAGTTTGAGCATGGGAGGAATCTTCCTATGCAATTGTAATGGGAAGAGCTGCATCAATGGGGCCAATGAATAGAACCCAAGCATGCCTAAAAAGGATTGTGGGCAATAGAGTTGTGGAGGGATTTTTTGTAGCTATGTTGAACATAAGGAAGGATCTCATCCCATGTGTGTGGATGTTTGGAATTGTACATCCTCAGAATATGGAAAGTCATCATATTGACTACCTATGTTTATCCATCAGTTTGTGGGTGGAAGGAAATTGATTTGGTCAGCTTGGTGTCCATCATCGACCATAGGATGGACCAAAAATTACTCAAGAACCTATTATCTTGATATAAAATAATGGTCCATGGGAGCCCAAAATGAAGCCAAACATGTTCAAAAAAGAGATTGGTGGTGGCCTTGGTTGTGATGCTCTTCTTGCAGGGTGTCAAAACTACCATATTAGAGAATTGATCAATGAACACAAATACATAGTCATTCCCATGCTTGGTTGAAGGTAGACTGGACATGTAATCCATGGAGATGGAATCCCAAGTCCTATTTGGAGTAGGAAGAGGGGTGTATATCCCATGTTTATTTATGGTAGGTTTGGAAATGGTGCATGATTTGATCTACTTGCAGACATCTTGTCGAAGATTCATCCAATAAAAATGATTTTGCAATACTTCCATTGTTTTATCCACACTAAAGTGTCCTACCACCCGATTGTAATGAGATTCCAAAATAATATTTGCACACTCACTCGAAAGAACATAGATATGGCTTAGATGTCATAGTAGTCCATCCTAGAGATGAAATTCTAGAACTAGTTTTTTTTGTGCTCAATGTATGATAGGGCGCAACAAAGTTAGAGTCACTATTGTATAATTGTGCCCACCTGGATGTATCATGCCCATAGGAGTTAATAACTATGGTTAGCTCCATAATCGAGGGTCTACTGAGACATTCTGTGACATGTTTGGTGCTTCCGTTCTTGTACGTCTTGATGTTCAAGTGGAATTATTGTAGGTACATGGACCACTTCTGATGGCGGTCATTCTGTAACTTCCCTTGTTCCTACATGAATTGTAAAGGCCTATGATTAGTGTGGATGAGCATTTCCTTCGCTAGAATTTAATGCTTCCACTGTTGACATGCTTGCACAATGGAGTACATCTCTTTGTAGTAGGTGGGGTATATGTGAACAACATCAGATAGTGTTTCCCTATGATAGGACACCAGAGGACCACACTGATAACATAATATGAAGCATCTGTCTCAATATCAAATGGCTATTGCAAGTATGGCAGAATAAGGATTGGTGTTGAGTAGAGGAAGGATTTCAATTCCTTGAATGATTTCTGCTAGGGCATGAACCAAACAAACTTGGCCTTCTCTCCACCCTTGTTCACTTGGCTTAGGGCCTAAGCAATATGAGATAACCCCAACACAAAGCTGTAGTAGAAGTTGGAGAGGCCCAAGAAGCTGCAGAGCTCGGTCAGTGTCTTTGGGGATAGCCAATCATGGATGACTAGGATATTATCTAGATCCACATGCACACCCTACTCATCCAAGATGTATCCCAAATATTGGATTCTCTGCACGTCAAAGGAACACTTCTCCAAATTGGCATATAACTTGTGTTGTCCCAGGGTGCCTAAGACCTGCTTAATGTGATTCAAATGTTCCTCCCATATTTTTCTAAAGATGAGGATTTCATCCAAATATATGACCACAAAATAATTTGTGAATTGTCACAATATATCATCCATCATTTGCATGAATGTGGTTGGGGCATTAGTGAAGTCGAAAGGCATGACCAATCACTTGAAGAGACCTTCTTTAGAATTTAAGGTTGTGTTCCATACATTAGTTTGCTCAATTGACACTTGGTGGTAGCATGACTTCAGATCAATCTTACTCAAAAATTATCTCCCTTGAGATAATTGAGAAGATCATCAATCTGTGGGATGGGATACTGGTTTTTTACTATGATCTTTTTCAGTGATCTGTAATCAATACAAATTTTCCATGTCCCATCCTTGTTTTGTACTAGAACAATTGGGCTCATGCAAGGTGAGGAGCTTGGCCTAATGTAGCCCTTCAAAATTAGTTCTTGGATATGGAATTTGATTTCTTCATTATCCATAACAAAAAACCTATATACAGGGTCATTATGCAAAGGAGAATTGGGTGTCAAATAAATTGAGTGCTTTACCTAACAGTGCAAAGGCATCCCAACAGACGAGGAAAATATGTCTTTGTGTTGTTCTACTATCTTGTCCACTTGCTACTGTTGTGTAGAGAGACCTCGTGCATAGGTTTTGGTGGTTTTAGTGAACTTTCATTCACCTTCTGGCCATACCATAAAGAGGACAAATATCTCAGCTTGAGAAACCACCTTTCGACACTGCTTCATGGAGATAAAAAAGACCGAAGTAGTTGAGACTTCCTCCATTAGCCTGTAGACTTGAACTCCCAAAGTAATAATGAAACTACGGGGCCTAGATTCATAAACAACATGACACTTCCATGTATATGGTTGACCTAAAAGAACATCATGAAATTCAAAGGGGGAAACATCACACAATACCTAGTCTTTGAAGGGTTTGATGCCTTAATGTATGAGATATTGTTGGATGACATGGATTCTTTTCCTTAGCTGAGCCAACTGATGATGTATGGTTGAGGATACAAAATCATTTTTAGGTTCAACCTCTTGATGACCTATGTTGAAATTAGGTTCTTCTGGCTATTGATGTAAACAATGAAATGGAGGGGGGTCCCTTCACCCACATCTATCAGTGGAAGAGGTGTTCCCCTTCTTCAGGATCCTCTGTTTCCTTTGGCTGGGCTTTTGTGGTAGCGACGATGACACTAGGTTCTATGCTACTGATTCATTTTCCCTTATTTAGTTCAAAATCATAGTATGAGTCAACATTTGACTCTGAGGCTTTCGTCTCTACCAACAATGATTGTTTGGAGCGAAATTCATCAGTGTTGTGCCAAGGGATTTTGTATAACTCACACTACTTTCTAGTGTCCATCTTTGAATTCTCATTACCCTTATTTGTTGGTGTCTTGGACTAGTTTTCCTAGGGATAGACATCCTTGCTCTGTCCTTTACTTTGGAAGTTAGGGGCACCTTTACCATACTTATGTTGCGATGGGTTTGCAAAGATTAAATATCGATTATTATTTTTCTTGAACTTTTACTCGATCTTGACAAAATATTGGTAAGAAGATCCCTGTGAGGATATGTCCAGGAACTCCATATTTGTTTGGATGTACTTATGTATGATATTGTAGTACTTCAAGACCATGTGTCATTCAGAGTATTTAATACCCATATTTTTGCGTAAGGTATGGAATATGTTGGTGCACTCCGACACCATTTGATCTCTCTCCTAACGCAGAGTTATCCATCTATTGTACTCTTCATCATAGTTTCTAATAGGGTAGTATTTATCCTTGAGTGCATAGGCAAAAGCCACCCAAGTCGATTTTGGTCCAAAAATTGCAGACTCATCTCCAACATGTTGCTCACAGTAATTTTCCCACCAATCTCTGACATGGGGAAGATCCTTAAGAAGTGCAAAGGTGATCTTTTCACTGTTGGAAAAATTTTGGAAAAATAAATAACCCTCTAGTAGACTTAACCATTTTTCCAAAGCGTCGACATCTATCTAGCCTTTAAATAAATCAATATCGAAGTTAACTTGTACCTTGAAGGGTGTCGCACCTCCAAAGTGACTGTTGGTTGAAGGTGCCTCCATCTTTCTTGGTAGTTGTCGAAGGATCTGGGTGAAATTATCCATCATCTTGTTCTTCTATTGCATGAGGGCTTCCTCGAGCAACAATTTGATAGTATCTCCTGCCCCATTGTCTCTCTTTTCTTCCACCATGGGAGGCCACTTGGGCTAGCGAGAGTGATTTTCCTCAAGAGAAACTAACTCGAAACCCAGCTCTCTATACCTTGACCTCATCAAGGACATGCACTAATACCACTGATCCAGATTATATTGAGAACAACATGAAGGAAAATATATAATAAGAAAACACACAAATATGTTGCAAGAAATACAATAATATAGTTAAACTCAAATTCTATTAATGATTGTCTGTAATACAAAAGATTGTAAAATGAAAAGCACACAAGCTAGCTAAAATGGTGGTAGCTTATCTATGAAGATAAAGATATGACGACTATGCTCATTCACAAGAAGTTGATTACAAAGAAGATGAAAAGGAATTTTAACATAAAGCATCAATGAGAAAACCATAAAAATCCAAAAACCTAACCCTAGAAGATGAAAATCCAAAAGGTTTGTGGGCCTCGATGTGGTTATTTCATACATCAACTTTATGTGGGTGTTACTTTTACATATGATCTATGTTTGGGGTGCTCGATATCCTATTGGAAAGGTACAACTAAGAAGTACACATTCCAAATGGCCCAATATATGTTGTCGTCGTATATTGGGCATTATCACATAAACAAAATGTCGTTTAGGGGCTTAAAATGGTCCCAGAAGTTTAGAACCCAAAAAATCATAGAAAAACTGCCAAGATGTGGAACCATTCTGAATTAGTGGAACATGTGGGTGGTCACCAATATCCACCTCGATCATATTGAAATATTCTATAACATTAGCCAAGGAAAATGTACCTTATGTTTTTAACAAGACCAACAAAGGTTGAAGAAGATTGAAATTACTATTACAATCCACCCATACATCAACACCCACCCTTGTCTTCCCACAATTTCCAACCTTTAAGGATAACACAGGAAAAAAAAACAAATATTTCTATATGGTAGAAACATTTGAGATAGATTTTATAACTAACTTGATCCATTCCTCAAAAGTTAGTGAGTCTAAATGTTTTTATAGGATTACCTTTTGCCTTAAACCCTCATGATTGAGAATTCATTGTGAACTCTTAGCTACTAGAGCTTCACCAAATTGATATATATATTTTTAGACCCCAATGCTCAACAATGTTTGGTCTAGAAATATTTTTCCATTTGACTAAAGCAACACCCTCCACTATTTTTCCTATGCATCAAAACTTAAAACAACTTTTCCTAATATTCTCCAGTATACCAACTCAAATTTAGGACACATAATTCCAAGACATAGGCATGGCTTAAAGAACTAATTTGACTAAGGATAGATTGCCCCTATTGAAAGCCATATTTTACACCTAGTAGTTATTCTCTTCTTAGCTTTATGATATAACTAGATCCGATATCTAAAGTCATAATCATTAGGTTTCAATACAAATCTTAGTTATTTCAAACCCTTATTAAAATTGATGTTGTTATATGGTAAAATCATGATAATATCCCTTTCCTAAAAATATAAATATATGTGTATTTCATAGCCTCTCCGAGAGACCCATTCCCAAATAATAACACATCATCTATGAATAAAAAATGGGATAGAAATAAACATCTTCCAAATTTGATGCATTTTATGATACCATTGTTTTGGTATGAATTCAATGCTTTAGCTAGTAGTTTATTATTTTATCCACAACTAAAAAAAGGAGAGGGGATAAGGGGAAACCCTACTTGAGACCCCTTATTGGTTTCAAGAAACTAGAAGCAAAAGAATTTATCAATACTACAAAAGAAACTAAAGAGAGGCATCCACCAATCCAACTAACCATAGTAGGAATATACCAATATGAATTAGAACTATTCTCATATACAATTAGCTAACATGCTCATATTCTTTGCATAAGTCAAGATTGAAAACCATAGCACTTAGCCTCTTAACTTTGATTGTATGCAATCCCTCCATAGCCACTCAAATTACATCATGAAGTTGTCTATTACTAAGAAAACCAAACCAATCAAATGTAATAAACTTAGAAAACATCGTGTTCAACCTCCTAGCAATATCAATTTTTTTTTGTTAGCTAAATATCCCTGACTTGCGGGATTGGCCTGTAGCTGAGATGCCATGACCTAGGGGCATCTAAGTCGTCAAAATCACTTGGGGATTGCACCTGGCCTGGACCACACCAACCCTTAACATGGATGGATTTTTAGGTGTCCCCAAGGTTTCAAACCGACGACTTCACTTACAGAGTGCCTTAACAATGCACTCCCTCACCGACTACTCTCCACCATGGGGACCTCTTAGCAATATCATTGCAATGATGTTTTAGATTGATTTGCTTCGTGAAATGGGTCTAATATACTCTTCAAAAGATGAAGGAAAGTGTTTTTTTTAGACCAATGTAATGAAGTTAGAGTTTGTCGCACCCAAAATTTGACCAAGAGTTCTATATTCTTCTACAATTTTGAGCAAATCATCTTCTAATAGATTATGAAAATCCATATAAAATTCAATGGTACATCCATATGAACCAAGGATCTTATCCTTTTGGAAGGAATTGTGACTATATCCTTTAGTTCCTCTTTCAATATCCCAAGAAACTCTTCATGTGTTTCATCTTCAATAACCTTGGAAAAAAGGAGGCAAGCTTAATTATGTCAACAATGCTTACATTGTTAGGTTCCTAGTACACTCTTTTGAAATAAGATGCCCCCGGATCAAAATTTTCATTGCAGATTGTCACCCTTCTTCCATATTCTCTTTCTATCTCCTAGATTGTGTTCATATTCATCCTTTGATTAGCTTAATTTGGGAATAATTTTGTATTTTCATGTCCTCATGCTAGACATATGGCTCTACTTTTCACCCTCCATTTAGATTCTTCCCATTCCATCATTTTCCTTTTGTCACTCTCAATATCCTTTAGCTTGCCCTTTTATTCTTTAGAGAATACACCAAGACTATTTTGTTCATATAGTTGGGATATTATATATTCAACTTCTTTCAACTACTATTGAGAATTAATATATTTTTTCTTAACCCATGCTATAATTGCATTCTTAAATAATTTAAAGGTTTCCAGTGAAGTAGAGAAATGTAGATCTCAAATTGGTAGGTTTGAAATGCTTCCCTCTTGCTTGAAAAACTTTATAAAATCTTCAACTGATAACCAAAATGGATTAAATTTGCAGGGCCTTGCTAGTTTTTCATCATATTTCTCTATATAAAGAAAAATTAGTAATTTATTTGAGCCCCCCTTAGTGGAAACCCATGAACTAACTCTATTTTATCTAGTCATAACCTCCTCAGAGATTAAAAACCTATTAAGTATTTTATAAATTCCCTTTTCTCCCACTTTTAAATTCCTCTATGTGGGCATAAGTCTGATAGGTTCCTCATTGCAAAGACCAACTTATTCAATCTTATGCACGAAATATTTTGTAATATTGTCTATCCTTGTTGTCTCCCTCTACACTTCAACTTTTGTATTCACAAAATTCAAATCCTCCACAACAATTACATCTTCTTTCTTTATGAAATCCTTACCAAATATGTCATTCCAACAAACTTTCCTATCTACATATGGACCATATATGTTTACCGAAGAATAGATGTTCCATATCTTTGGAGAATGTTACTGTAATTAAGTTCATATATCTCTAGGAATAAAATATGGGTTTATTAATTGCAAATATGTTTTCCATCCAATCACCACCTACCTAGATCTATCATTGGAATCTAAGTCTAAAAAGTGTTACTTCTTCATAAAGGCAAACAAAATTCCCTTTATTTTCTCTTCCTCAACCATACTCTCTTGGATTGATAAGAATGTTTAGTTTAGGTATCTTTACCAATCATCCTAGGATTATTTTTAATGGGATGATCTCAATCCCCTAATGTTAGAGATAAATTTATCACAGTTTAAACTTGCTAGGGACCAATCCCACTGTAAGGGCCCCTCTTACTGTTTGTTGTTTCCCACTCAAGACATTTTTTTTTTCTATTCCATGTATAGGAAGGATTTCCTTCCTAGAGTTGTGAGACTAAATACATGTCCTAAATCTAAACCAAGCCCCCCTTCTATTTCATTCACACATGTTTCCTTCACAAGTTTTTTCAATGATTTCAATTGGTAATTGGGAGGATTTTCAGTAGTATGAGCATCTTATGACTACATGGATAAATCACTTTCCACACGTTAATTATTTCTTATGTTTGAGGTTTCCTCGTGATTTAGAGGGTCTATAGTTGTAGGATTGGAGGGACCAGGGCTTAAACAAATCATATCGAGAAGCTCAAGGGAATGATTGTCTATCCCTCTCAACTTCCATGTATTGTTCTCTGTGTAGGTAAAATTTTTACCCCCCATGCCTTGAGACTTGGATCTTGACCCTTTATCAAGGGATAGACACAGGGAATTAGGGTTAGTTAGAGGGGGACATCGTTAGCATGAATATGGCACTACAAATGTAGACATAAGGGTCATCATAGGGCTTAAAACATAGCTTAAGTGGGATTTTCGATATTGACCTAACCCTACTGTCTTGGTGGCCTCACAACTTGTCTTCCTTAACCCATACACTAGATTAGGATGAAGATTTTTTATAGTAAATTCAAAAAATATATCATGTTGAAGATTCTATAACATTAGCCAAGGAAAATGTACCTTATGTTTTTAACAAGACCAACAAAGGTTGAAGAAGCTTGAAATTACTATTACAATCCACCCATACATCAACAGCCACCCTTGCCTTCCCACCATTTCCAATATTTAAGGATAACATAGGAAAAAAAAACAAATATTTCTAGATGATAGAAACATTTGAGATAGATTTTATAGTTGACTTGATCCATTCCTCAAAAGTTAGTGAGTCTAAATGTTTTTATAGAATTACCTTTTTCCTTAAACCCTCATGATTGAGAATTCATTGTGAACTCTTAACTACTATACCTTTACCAAATTGATAAATATTTTTTATACCCCAATGCTCAACAATGTTTGGTCTAGAAACATTTTTCCATTTGACTAAAGCAACACCCTCCACTATTTTTCCTATCCATCAAAACTTAAAACAACTTTTCCTAATATTATTGAGTATACCAACTCAAATTTAGGGCACATAATGCCAAGACATAGGCGTGGCTTCAAGAACTAATTTGACTAAGGCTAGATTTCCCCCTATTGAAAGACATATTTTACACCTAGTAGTTATTCTCTTTTTAGCCTTGTGATATAACTAGATCTGATATCTAAAGTCATAATCGTTAGGTTTCAATACAAATCCTAGTTATTTCAAACCCTTATTAAAATTGATGTTGTTATATGGTAAAATCATGATAATCTCCCTTTCCTAAAAATATAACATATTCATGTATTTCACAACCTCTTTGAGAGACCCATTCCCAAATAATAACACATCATCTATGAATAAAAAATGGGATAGAAATAAACATCTTCCAAATTTGATGCATTTTATGATACCATTGCTTTGGTATGAATTCAATTCTCTAGTTAGTAGTTTAGTATTTTAGCCACAACTAAAAAAAGGAAAGGGGATAAGGGGAAACCCTACTTGAGACCCCTTATTGGTTTCAAGAAACTAGAAGCAAAACTTTTTATCAATACTACAGAAGAAACTAAAGAGAGGCATCCACCAATCCAACTAACCATTGTAAGAAATATACCAATATGAATTAGAACTACTCTCATATACAATTAGCTAACATGCTCATATTCTTTGGATTAGTCAAGATTGACAATCATAACACTTAGATTCTTAACTTTGATTGTATGCAATCCCTCCATAGCCACTCAAATTACATCATGAAGTTGTCTATTACTAAGAAAACCTAACCAATCACATTTAATAAACTTAGAAAACATTGTGTCCAACCTCCTAGCAATATCATCGCAATGATGTTGTAGATTTATTTTCATCGTGAAATGGATCTAATATACTCTTCAAAAGATGAAGGAAAGTGTTTTTTTCACACAAATGTAATAAAGTTAGAGTTTGTTGCACCCAAAACTTGACCAAGAGTTCTATATTCTTCTACAATTTTGAGCAAATCATCTTTTAATAAATTACAAAAATCCATCTAAAATTCAATGGTCTATCCATCTGAACCAAGGATCTTATCCTTTTGGAAGGAATCATGACTATATCCTTCAGTTCCTCTTTCAATATCCCAACAATTGACTCTTCATTTGTTTCATCTTCAATAACTTGGAAAAAAGCAGGCAAGCTTAATTATGTCAACAATGCTTACACTCTTAGGTTCCTAGTACACTCTTTTGAAATAAGATGCCCCGAGATCAAAAATCTCATTGAAGCTTGTCACCCTTCTTCCATATTCTCTATTCTCTTTCTATATCCTAGATTGTGTTCATATTCATTTCGTGCACTTTCTGCAGAAAATGCCAACTACTCGTTTTGTGCACTTTCTGCAGAAAATGCCATTCCAAGAGCACACGTCATTTGAGTTTTCTGCGGTACAGTTGAGCAGCGAACCTCATCCAAAGAAACAATTCATTCATTAAAGACCAATCAAGAAACGAAAACAACTACACAACACGTTTCACAATTCTCATCGAACTCAATTGACTTCATTGTAACAACTCAATTGACTTTGTTGTAATCAAAATTATCATCCACAAGTGCTGGTCATACTGGTTGTTCTCTCTATGATGGAGGCGTTACGCCTCTATCGTGTAAAATTTAATGCCACCCATTGTTTCTACTTCTAGGAAACTATGTTGTTGATGGTGTTGTTCTAGAGTCTGTACTTAAGGCTTAGAAGTACAGTGTCTAGGCATCCGAAAGTGAGTATAAGGTAGAGAAGAGGGAAACATCAACCTTCGTCAAGGGAAACTAGGGAAGATTTCTGTGTTGGCGTTGTCTAGCTTCCAACTATTCCTGGATGTTTATGTCTTTTTCAATCGCTGCCCATGAACATTCGAGTTCAACCCAAGTAGTGGCGGTTTTAAGAATGGTATCGAAAAGGTTTAAGTCAATGTGCATTTGATTTGATAATCCGGGTTCGATATTGGGTTGTGTTGGTACAGGGATAGTCATGGAGGAATAGTAAAAAATAAGAAAACTTCAGAGGGAATTTAAGTGTTGTCTCAAGTCAGTCATATAAAAGAGAGTTTATGGTTTCAGGAATAAAACGGGATGCAAATCAAAGGTTCTTTCCTGTAACTAAGTTATATTTTAATAAAATGTATGAGGTGGGAGAAAACATTTAGGTGTCTATCGAGTAAGGCTCCTATCAAGGGAGAATCTCACGTATAAACAAAAGAAGAAAAATGTAAGGAAATAATCCGATGAAGCATAAAATATATATAGAAATCTGAAAGTTTTGATTGGCCTTATACCTGCTGATAGCTGGTACAGAGGAAAAATAGTAAACAATATAGAAAACCAAAATTCATTCGTTATAGTAGAGGTTGTACTAAATTATAACGAAGCATTCATCAGTTAGGAATATGAAATGAAATGAAATATGAGATACAAGAAAACAAACTCATAACACAGTCGTGACAGAATTGAGAATCTTCAGATTTGCTTTGTATTAACTATCAAAATGTAAAACCTCTGTTATAATCGACACAAAAAGGTCTAGCCCTTTTTCTTTCTTTCTATGGTATATTTATATAGTTTTACAATAAGATGGAATCTCAATCGTTAAAAAAAAATCAGTTATGATAGGGAGGAGAGCAATCGCTCCATTTCTTCTTCTCTGTCTTCACTTGGTGCCAGAAGTTTGTCCTCGTGCATGCTCGGTACAGGTGACACATCTTTCAACCAGTCGAGATATCAGCCTTGACGGTTCTACTTGACAATTGGCTTCAAAAGAGTAACAATCTCAGGCTAATTGCAGCAGCCTGTCTTCCATCTGTTTGTCTATGATGTCGATAGTGCATAATTGCACGCTTGGTTTAATCATACATTTGTCTATTTGGACTATGTCCGCCATAGTCACTTGGGAGATCTCGGCCGAATCTCTTTCCTCTTTTTCCTTTAAATCAAGTGAGATATTTTCCATATTCATTTGAATCAATGCCTCGGCATTACCTCCGCTATCAATGCCTAGCAGATTGCTATCTATAGAACTAAAGGCCTCTTATAAGGAATTCGTTACCCTTTTGGCTTGCATCTTGCCTTATGCGATGCTGTGCTCCCATTATTTTAATAGAATGTTTCCTCTAGTCTGCTCCAAAATGTTGAACCTGGGAGTACTTACCGAATCCCTATTGTTTGTGGATATCACAGCCTCTTGGAAGGAAACTCGTGCTGCTCCAGCTTCCCTTTCTCTAGCAGTTAAATTCTCCAAAACTTGATTAACCAGCAAGCAGTTGTCCTGAATCACCTCTACCTTGTTGAGTAAATTTCGTTGGGCCGCAGAGACTCTGCTCCGAATCTCCATCGCTTGGGACTGAAACATCCCGATATTTATCACTTTGCTTTCGGCGATTTCCACCCTAGCCTGCAGCTGTTCGATCAAATCCTTTTGTTGGATCGCTTGCATCTGACCATCCTGAACCAACAATTGTGCTTGTTTGAGCTTAGTCTTGAGCAGCTCTATCTCATTTTTATCGGCCAACCCTGCTTTCTCTATACCTACACTCACCTAGTCTTTGGAAGTCTCCCTTGTTGTGCCTAGTTTGGCTTCAAGGGTCTTGATGACACGATTTTTTTGTTTAAGTTGGTTTTTCAAAACCCCAACTGAAAATTGGTTCATTGTGGCATATGCACCTAATGTCCCAGCTATTTCTGTTGTGAACTATTCATTTTTTTTGTCCTTCCCATCAGTCATAACTTTGTATTTCTTGACTGTCGATTCCCCTTCCTAGTAGAACTGTCTCTTTACTACTGCCTTTCTTTTCTTATTGAAGAAGAACTCATTTGGAGGGATCTCTTCCACCCTTATAGGCCTCAACTTTTCATTGAAGATCCACCCTGCGTCAATATTTCCCTGAGTCGATTGCAAGGGAGTAACCGATGTGACAGGATCTCTGATTTGTTTCACTGATGGTCCCGGAGTAGTAACCAGACTCTGCTTCTTCGATGGTTCGGGATTCTTTATCTCTGCTTTCAGACACTTAGTTTTCTCTTCCTCGTCCTGTTGTTTTTCTTGATCAGGAGTTGCATCCTTGGAGTCTTCGGCATCTTTTTGTTTCGCCTCCGCTGTACTCGGATTCTCACCCCTTAATACTGTGGGAAGACAACTGCATTGATGTTCTTGGAATTTCAGAACATCGGCCCTCTCTTCAGGTGCCAATGTTTGGATCCGAGCTAAAATATAGGCATAAGATCTTGTGCCTCAAAAAATGTCATCCGAGGGCAAATTTTCGTGCTCAAATATCTTGAGCCCGCAACTGGCCAAATGATTACTCATGACCCTTTGCGGATTGTGCTTCTTGTATTCAATGAGGACCAAATTTAGGTCTTCTAGGGCTGCTGCCTCAGCTTTGGAGTGCTTGAAATATAATAAAGAATATGAATTTAAATGAACAGGAAAAGGTGGCCTACCTTCTTTTAGTATCCCTTAAGCTCCTTGCATATACCACCAACTACTATTTGTCTAGCAACCTCACGACAAGACAGCTTATCAGGAATGAACAATGGCAATGCATGCAGGGGAACAGAAGCCCCGAAAACTCTGAGATATGAAAATTCGGCTTCTACATACTAGTCAACTATGCTTCTCAGATTTGTCACTATCCTATCTGAGATCCTGGGTGGTGGGTGACCGAAAATAGTGACATGCAGAGGCACCATCACCCAGTTGAAGATTTCATATACAAAATTTGCTGCTTTGTTTTCCCACAATTTCACATGATAGATGTGGATAGGCTCATCTTCTACTGGAGTCCAACTCCAGCTCATTAATGGAAAAGGTGTTAGAAAACAAACAACGCCCATAATGTATGCAGACATAAAAAATGAAGCAATTTTTTCGCTTTCTTTCTGCGCCCGATACTTTGTGACCCGACTGGTCAAGCTATCGGACAGCATTTTTGCCCAGTCAAAGGAACAACCTTCGGTGACTTGAAATATTAGAGGCACCCTTGGAAGAAAGAAATGTGAGGTGTCCTCTCTCCTGTATAATCTACATGTCATCATAGCTACATACTTGTACTGTGGTTCTAAGGAAGCTATTGAATATATACCGTGGTTGTCTGCCCTGAACTTCGCAAGGTGCGAAACCCAATCTTTTATTAAGCTAGACATGGTTTTATCATACTGTACACATTCCTTCTGTTTGAACTCGTCCAAGAATTCAGCGCCATATGTAAAGTCGAACACTGTGGGCAACTTATACATGGCTTGCAGATGTTCAGGCCTGAAAGTCCCGATGGTGACCTTATGCTCATTCATGATGGTTCTGGTTGGTATGTCCACATGGTCTAATGCCCATCGGACCATATTGTAATATGGAAGTAGTCGTGGCCTAGCTGCTACTTTATGCATTCCCGATTGAATGATGATCTTATACTTGGTGGTTATTTCATCTTTTTCATTGTCGCTGGAATCATCGGAATAATCCACTAATTCAGCCTGCAGAACATAAAAAATGAATGACCAATTCAGGACTGATTCGATACTTCGAGATGAAGTATCAGCCACATTTTCCGAACCTTGTCCCAAAACCTCAACACTGGCCTTGGATGATTTTCGCGGGGCCATGCCTGGAGATCCTGCTTTAGCTCTTCTACGATAAAAATACGTATACATACAGAAGTTAGCTCGCTAAGAAAGTGTTCTCTGCGTAATATAAAAATGCATTTGTTATAATGAACCACAACTTTATATATATTCGAAAACTCGGTACTTTTTAGAACAAATCTGTCAAGTCATGTTTAGGAATAAATTTAGCAATAAAAACACAATCTTTATTCATCGATTTGCCTTATTTCATAATTAATGCCATAAATTTTGGCGGTTTGAAATGTCAGTTGGCGTATGGAAGAAATAAGAATACCTCGTAAATCATGCAAGCATCAAAGCATGGGAGATATTGATTTAGCTTAATTAATCCATTTTTACCAACGTTAATTAATCTTTCAGTACTCATTGTATCGGGAATTTTTCTTCAACTCTTTGGACCTCTAACCCCCGAATTTGTGATCGTCGATTTTGGTTAATAAAACCACAATTGTGATTAGGTGCTTAATTGATTACGTAATTATTTATATTCTCCATATCACGACTCGGAGCTTTGAAGATAAGTTTTCGGGATGTTTGCATGCCAAGCTGCGAAACCGTGAGATCGCGATAAAACATTTTAATTAAAAGGGAAGATAAACTCGGATTAAGTGTTTAATTAATTATATTTGTATCTTTATCGTGACTTTGCGATTCGGGATCAGACAGTGTAGCTTTTTGGAAGAGAACGCACCGAGTGGCGAATTACCGACGGAACCTAACCATGGCTTAGATTTTCCTTTAACTTTGACATGGGTTACTAAAATATGGACCTCGTAGTTTCGGCTATCAGGGATACGATAATGAGAGTTTTGGACTTAGTGAACGCCGAAGCGCGAAAACCCGATAATGTCTAATCATGATTTAGGAAAACTTTACTCCCGTCACTAACCTGGGGTGAAAATTTAAAATGATTTCGTTGTTTCTTCACTCGAGACTTGTGAACTACGTGATCTATAACATCCAACATGCAAAATCCCGAGGTAGAACAAAAAAGGGGAAGAATTTTTTTTCGAAAAGTAGAACTCACTCGAGAGTAAAATAATCATTGTTGCTGCATGACAAGACTTCAAAGATTTTGAAACCATGGACGGAAATTATGAAAACCATCTTTCGATTTCGAACATTAAGACATGAAATTTGAGACGGGCTAGAAAAAACAAAGGTGGCTCCAACATAGGCTCCAACTAGGGATCCCGTTTTCTTGTAAGACGGGAAGAACAATAGACCACGTGCCAATATTGGGTAAATGGAGTCAATAGTTTCAATTAGGCGAAAAGGGTTTCTGAGAACAGGGTACCGAAGGGGAAAGAGACTTCGTTTTTACCTTGAAAAGATTTTCAAATTCAGATACTATTTTTAAACTTAGTTGTAGTCCCTTTCACGACTTTCCCTTTCCCGTTACTAAGATCATATCTGCCTTAAGACAATCAAAACAGTTCTAGGAGACCCATCAGATCTTATGGCTATCAGCTTGCATCAAAAGAAGAAGATTATATGTTTTTAATTAGGGAGTCCCATCTGAACTTGGGATGTAGATTGGGTTTTTTTAAAAGAACTGGTTACCAGAATAGAGTGATATTCATGGATAACAACCTTACAGATACCTTAGATATTGCTTCACTGCCAGCGAGCTTGTTCAGTACCCCGATGAAGTTATCTGGCCCCTTTTACTGAATTTCCTTTCACCACTTCGGAATATATTTATGCATTTAAATGCTGAGGCGAGGGCAATCATTTCTGAATTTCCTTTCATCATCTCTTGGACTAGATGGGGGCAATCATTTCTGAATTTCCTTTCACCACATGTCCTATAATTTTCTTTTTAGAGCGCGAAGATGGGGGCAATCAGTTTGTATCAGGGCTAATATTTTTGTAATATTTTGCATTATAGGTCTATCAACTTACTTTGATTACTCAGTACCAACCTTCCCTTGAACTTCACAACACCTTCATTCTCAGGGAAAAAAGGGAAAATAACTTTTTTAGGGCATTCTATTTGAGAAAGCTTCAATCCTCCGATATTGTTGAAAAACCTAGGAAAGTTAGGATCACTTTAACCATCCCTTCGTTTAGTAGGGGATCAAGGAGTTGTGAAGACCCTCTTTCTTTCCACAATCTTCTTTGAGGCTCACGAGGTTGAAATGAAAACTCTTATCCCTTCTTATGCGAAATGGAAAGATGCTGACTTTTTTAAAAGGTAAACCCAAAGATAGAAAAGGGGTGACAGGTAGTGACTTACGGACTGAGAATACAGAGGTCAAAAAAAATTCAAAACTGACTCTTGTAGACCTTTTCTTTGGGGGTACTTTACTTCGGCTGACTGCTTTTAGTTTGGGTGAATCATTTAATTTGTCTTAGATTTTGATTAAACAAGGAAACAACTCTATCATTTATCAGTTCAGTCAATATTGCAGTTTGAATGAGGTTACCTCGATTTTCTTTAATAGTCCTTTAGAACATGTCCTTTAGGAAATCTCATCTTTACCTTTTCGTTTCAATTTCTTTGTAAAATATCAAACTTCTTGGGTATCACCTGTTTAAGCTGATTTATTTTTGAGACCAACTTTCGGTTTACTTTCCTTGCTTGTTTTGTGTGCAGCTGGAATCCTGTAAGAGGCAAATATGAAGGTTATCGGGGCTATCCGAAAGGTGTCGAAAGTTCATAAAAGAAAAAGAAAATTAAAAGAAAATGCGTAAATAAAATATATATATATGTATACAAAGTATATATATATATATATATATATATATATATATATAAGTATACAAAAATATATATATATTTTTTTAGGCGACTGTTATGTCATATAATGCTTCAAATAACACCCATTGACAGGGGTGTTGAGGATTTCACTGTCTATATTTTCCAATAAGAAATAATTTTTCCCTTCCAGAGCCGAGACCCTGAATGGCCCATACCAGAGGTGGTCAAATTTACCATGTTTTGCTGCTTCTTCCTTTCCTGCATCCCACCTTAACACTAAATCACCTGGGAGGAAATCTTTGTCCTTTGCTTTGCGGTCGAATAATTCCTTCATATCATATTGGTATTTCTGCAACTTCTCATCTACTTCGACTCTATGTTGTTGAACCTCAATCAACTGATTTATTCTCCTGGTGACATGATTGGGTTCTTCATTTTGATCTTGCCATAACTTCATCACTGGGAGCGCTAGGTTTATAGGTAGAACAACATCGTCTCCATATACCATCTGAAAAGGTGAAATGTTGATTGACCTTTTTGTTCTTATGTGATTCGCCCACAATGTGTATTTTAAGTGCACATGCCAAGACCTTTTATTTTCATCCAATAATTTCTTGATTATATTTACCAGGCTCTTGTTAGATGACTCGGCCAATCTGTTTCCCTGGGGATAATATGTTGTGGAATGGCCAAGAACGATGTTATACTTCTGACAGAAGCTGATCATAGCCATATATTTAAAGGCTTGGGCATTGTTTGTAACTATCTTTCGGGGGCAACCAAACCTAGAAAAAATGTTGTCTTCTAAGAAATCGATTACCACCGAGTCTTTTTCCCTTTTGGTTGGAATGGCTTCCACCCATTTAGTAAAATAATCTGTTGCAGTTAAGATCCACTTGTGTTGAGCAATGGAATGGGGGTTAATCTCGCCTATGAAGTCTAGACCCCATTGCTGAAATGGGGCTTCAGCTTTGACTGGAACTAAAGGCAGTGCCAGGAGCTTCTGTTTACCTGCAAATAGTTGACAGGGGTTGCAAGCTCAGACTTTGGCATTAATGACTGAGAAAAGTTTTGGCTAGTAGTACCCAACCCTCAGAATTTTGTAAGCCATAGCTCTCCAAGCGTGATGCCCCCCACAGATTCCCTCATGAAATTTGTCTATAACCCACTAAGTTTCTGATTTGACTAAACAGACTAATAGGAAATCGAGTGGATCTTTCCAATATAGCTGACTTTCGGCGATACAATATTTAACTGCATGTAGTTTTAAAGTTCTGGCTTTTGATGGTGATAGCTCATTTGGGCATTTTAGAGTTAGCAGGTATGATACTATGTCTCTGTACCAGCCTGACGATATGAACTTCTCTTTGATCTTGTTCGGACTTGTTTGCTCATTCAGATCGTTCAGGTTCATGTCTTCTTCGCCTTCCTACAGGCAATTGATACCTAGGGCTCTGAAATTCGACTTAGCTAAGAGTTTGGCCAGGCCTTGCCCTTTTATCAATTTGGTCAGTTTGAATTCCAAATCAAATTCTTGGATTTTAGCGAGCCATCGCCCTCTTTTTCCATCATTGTCTGGTTGTACCAAAATATCTTTCACAGAACTAGTAGGTACGTACACAATTATCTTTGAGTGTAGTACATACGTTATGAATGCCTTTAACGCTTTTACCATGGCGTACGCTTGTTTTTCTATTATATCATACTTCAGTTCTGCGTCTCTAAGGCTCTTTCTGAAAAAGGTGATTGGTTGTTCGAAACCTTCTTCGTTCTTTTGTAGGAGCACCATGGCAATAGTGTGTTCAGAGGCAAATGAGAAAATAAGAAAATCTTTTAGATAGTCGGGACTCGCTAATACAGGTGCCTCTCTTATAACCCTCTTAATATGTGTGAACGATGCTTTGGCCTCGGTCATCCATTTTACTTCGTTGTCCTTTTTCAACATACCTATGATCCATTTTACAATCTCAGCGAAATTCGAGATAAATCTTCGTAAAAAAATTATTCTTCCTCAGAAAGATTGAATCTCTTTTACATTTCTGGGAATGTTTATAGTATCTATCGCTTCAATCCTCTTAGGATCAATCCTGATTCCATCCCTAGATATGATATGACCCAAAATCTTACCTTCCTGCATGGAAAAATGTGATTTCTATGGATTTAAAGATAGACCAAACCCGTGGCATTTTTTGAAAGTCTATTTAAGATGTATCAAGTGTTCTTCGTCGGTTTTAGAGAAAACTGTCAAATCATCGAGATAAATGACTATGAACTTATCCCTTTCACCAATGAAAGCGATGTCCATAGCATGTTGGAATGTGGCCCCTACATTCATCAAACCAAAAGGCATTTTATCATACATGAACGTACCCCATGGTGTGGTGAAAGTGGTTTTTTCTCTATCTTGTACATTCATGGCGATTTGATTATAACCAGAGAACCTGTCAATCATAGACATTCGATTGGCTCCAACTACCTTTTCTAACACATGGTCCATTTTGGGCAGTGGATAGTTTTCCTTGAGAGACGACTTATTTAGATTCCTGAAATCCACACACAGTCTGATTTCCCCACTCTTTTTCCTGACCGGGACTAGGTTTGCTACCCAGTCTGAATATCTCAGAGGTACTATTATTTTCACGTCTAAAAGTTTCTTAACTTCTTTTTCGATCACGGGTAACAAAATGGGGTTGATCTGTCTAAGATTTTGCCTAAATGGTTTGACCCCAGGCCTTAGAGGTATCTTGTGATCAATTATGGAAGTGTCATAAGTCCTTAACTCATCATAAGACCAGGCGAAAACATCCTTATACTGTTTGAGTAGGTCTTTGTACTTGATTTTTATTTCAGGAGGGAGAAATTTGGATATTTTTACCATCCTGGATTCTTCTTTGGTTCCTATATCGCAGCCCTCCACTTCTTCTTGGTTGGGGTTGTAAGGTGGATTTCAGAGGTATGTCGTTTTGATCAAAAAGACTTTCTAAAGGAATCAATCCTTTCAGAATCTGGTTGTTTTTAAGGACCAGCATACGATGATCCGCGATTTTTTCTCAGAAAGCTTCAGGATCCTCCCCTTCTTGCATGATCCATATCGGGTCATTTTGATTTTCTTGGTCTGCATGAGTTTTGGAGAATTCACCCACCGCTTCAAGAAATTTCTTAATTTGTTCGTCATCCTCAAAGACCTGCCAGTGCTGGATATTGTCTAGTATAGATGGTCTGTGTTTGATTTCTATGTGATACATCAATTTGAAAGTCATGGGAGGAGAGAAGGTTGAAGATGATTTAGCCAATGCATCATCATGTAAATTCTCTGTGTGCGGGATGAAGTGGAAATTTACGAACGAGAAAAAGTTTTCCATGAGATCCTAGGCACAATTCTTGTATGATCTTAATCTGGGATGCTTGGCTTGGTACTGTCGATTTATCTGTTTGACTATTAACTCTATATCTCCGTATACCTCTAATTTATTTATCTTTAGCTTCTTGGCAGCCTCTAATCCTAATACCAACGCTTTGTATTCACATACGTTGTTAGTGTAATCTATATCCCATTGCAGTCTATAGGAAAAAGGAACCACGAACTTTCCTTCGGGAGCCACTAAAAGCACTCCTGCACCAGCCCCTTCACAAGATGAGGCACCGTCAAAATACATTTTCCAAACACCGGTGCTACATAGATCCTCTGTCATATAAATTGAATCTTCCTACTCTATATCATTTTCCTTCGGACAATCATCTAAACCATCATCAAAAGATAAGATACAATTTCCTAAATCTTGATCCACAATGTAAATAGGGAAATTGTTCAGGTTTTGAGGGTCACTTACTATGTATGCTAACCTCGTTTCTCTGTACAATTGAGTAAATTGCCCACCAAACACAGGAATTGTGGCGAACGTCATATCCAATTGAGGAGAACCCCCCAGCTTGGCTCCCCATGACCTAGACAACAGTAAGCCATACTTAGGGGGAATATCTGCAATAACCACATCCATCAGGATACTCTTAACCAGGACTTGTGCTAGGGTAACTACTAATTCCTTTATCATTCCCATACACTTAACCCTTCTCAAGTCAAAAGAGTAAAGATCTCCATAAGTTCTGGTGATATGGAGACCCAATTTGTCCATAATAATCTTAGGCATAAAGTTATGGGAGGCTCCAGAGTCTAACATGCAATTATGTAGCAATTGATCATACACATTTAAAGTGATATAAAAGGGAGCAATGGTGTCTTTGGCCCCTTCAAAATGGGGACCAAAAGTGATGTTAGGTTTGTCATCTTCCAGGTTTAAAACATCTTACTGGATTTCAAGCTCTGAGACACCCATCGCTTTGGTAATCTGCTTCCGATAAACGGGGTTTTTTGCTAATTCTACCAAAGGGATTGGTATCTTAATTTTATTTATTCCATTTTCAAAACTGGAAGATCCGCTCACCTTGTCTTTTTCTTTGGTTGAGACTTATGAATCCTTCCTTTCCGACTTATTCGTCTGGACCGCTTTATTACTCATGGTCTTGGTTGAAGGCATAACTTTATTTATTGTTTCGGTTCCTTGTGCTTAGGTTTCAACTTTTTCCACTTTGGACTCTTGTGTGCTTACTACTTTCGTTTTGCTATTAAGTAATAGGGCCTCTTCCAAAATAGGCTCATAAGTTTGGCCTCTTTGGAGGATTTTCTTAGGTTGAGTGGTTGAGATGGGATTACTCTTAGATCTCAAGTTGTACTTAGGTTGGATCTCAGCCATTATCATTTCAGTTTCTTGTTGAGAGCCACAAAGGTCAGCATGATCACTTTCTTCATCCTTAAATGACAGTTGTTGAGTGTTTAGAGACTTTTCGTAGTCTTCTCTAGTCAGATATGGTTGTGTACAGTCATCGCCAAAGTTCGTGACATCATTATCCGAATCTCCAAAATCTTGGAGATCGTTCGCTCCTATAAAACTTTCGCTCTTTAGGGGAGCTTGTATTTTTTGATCTTCATTTTTTATTTGTCTTTGTTGGTTTGGGGGGTTGGGGTTCCTCTCAAAATCCTTTTTGGGGAAAGAATCATCTTTGGCATGTTCGAGCTCCATTCTGGATATTTTATTAGAAAGTTCTTTAATTACTCTGGCCATATCATCTACCCTATCATCTATGGATCTATTAAACCCTGACGGACCCGCTTGTTCTCTAAAGCGTTTAGTTTCTCGGTTTCCCATTTCTACTTTATCTTTAAGCTTACCCGAAGCCATCATATTAGACTCGATTTCTACCGCATCGTCCTGCATTCGGTTTAGGGTGGCTCCCCTTATTTCCCCAAAAGGAGTGCAAAATCCTGTTCGAAAGCCCCGACAAAAGTTACTTTGGCCACGAGTTGGGACAGTTTAACCTCGGCTGGGATTTTGTTATACAGTTTGTTGAATCTTTGAATAAATTCCATGACTATTTCTGAATTTTTTTTTCTTAAAGACCCAAATTTGGTTAAATAATATAGATGGTCTTTTCTCTCGCCCCATTGTCTGAGGAAAGCATCTTCCAAAGCATCATAAGACAAGATAGATGCTGCAGGTAGGCTCTGAAACCAATTTTGGACCTGGCCTTCGAAGGCTTGGACAAGAAGTCTCGAATATACATCCTCATGTTCGATACCTAGGATATCTGTGAATTGATCAAAGAAATTAATGTGTTCGACCGTGGTTAGATCCCCTTCCCCAGTGAATTTAGGCAATTTTTTTATGTAATATTTGGGAAGGTCATGTAGAGGAACAGGCAATACCAAGGGAGCATATCTAGCTGCAACTTTCGCAAACACTCTGGGAGGGGGGGCAGGCCCTTGGCCTCTAGTTCCTCCTACAGGATCTCCTCCTCCTCCTCCTCCGATAAACCCTCCACCTCCTCCTCCGACGACTGCCATCATTATTAGCGAAAAGTCGTAAAGGGGGTTTCAAAAAATTAAGAGTGAATCTTTATTTTCTTCATGAAGAGGAAAATCCGACGATGAATGATAAGGAGCGTGAGGGCTTGGTTCCTCAGATTTGCAAGAGATGAAATCGGGAGAACCGACGGGTGTGGAAACTAAATGTGTAAGACACTCTTCGGGATTAGGTGAGTTCGGGAAATTTAACTGAAGAAAAGATAGTATGTCGACTGCTGACGAACTTTCAAAAGGGCCCTTTCCTTTATGTACTAAGGGGGTTGTCGGATGTATTTCACTACTAACTTCGGAGAAGTTTGATGTTCGATCTTTAGTATCAAAGAGAGGACTAAGTTAATTTGAGGGTTCATAAGAACTATTAGTCTTCAGTTGTGGGGGTTTAGGTTTGTACACTTCAACAGTTGGCTTAAGAGAGCCTCTCGCCTTTAGAATATTCTTGGGATCGTTAACAGGTGTAATATGCTTACCATCTGGGTTTTGTCTGGTATTCCTTTGACCAAATGCCAATTTATCATTCGTGGAGTCTCCAAGTGAAAGATTAGGAAGCCTTAAAAGAGGTGTGTACTATTTTTTCAGTATCAAAAGGTAACACTTTCAACGAAAAACAAATGTTGTTTTCCCAGGGAAAAAGATTTCATAACTTCGGTCCCCGGCAATGATGCCAAAAAGATGTTGTTCCAGAGTCTATAGTTAAGGATTAGAAGTACAGTGTCTAGGCATCTGAAAGTGGGTATAAGGTAGAGAAGAGTGAAATGTCAACCTTCGGCAAGGGAAACTAGGGAAGATTTTTGCGTTGGCGTTGTCTAGCTTCCAACTATTCTTGGATGTTTATGTCCTATTCAATCGCTTCCCATGAACATTCGAGTTCAACCCGGGTAGTGGTGGTTTTGAGAATGGTATCGAAAAGGTTTAAGGCAATGTGTGTTTGATTTGATAATCCGGGTTCGATATTGGGCTGTGTTGGTACAGGGACAGTCATGGAGGAACAGTAAAAAATAAGAAAACTTCAGAGGGAATTTAAGTGTTGTCTCAATTCGATCGTATAAAAGAGAGTTTACGGTTTCAGGAATAAAATGGGATGCAAATCAAAGGCTCTTTCCCGTAACTGAGTTATATTTTAATAAAATGTATGAGGTGGGAGAAAACATTTAGCTGTCTATCGAGTAAGGCTCCTATCAAGGGAGAATCTCACGTATAAACAGAAGAAGAAAAATGTAAGGAAATAATCCGATAAAGCATAAAATATATATAGAAATCTGAAAGTGTTGACTGGTCTTATACCTGTTGATAGCTGGTATAGAAGAAAAATATTAAACAATATAGAAAACCAAAATTCATTCATTATAGTAGAGGTTGTACTAAATTATAACGAAGCATTCATCAGTTAGGAATATGAAATGAAACGAAATATGAGATACAAGAAAACAAACTCCTAAAACAGTCGTGACGGAATTGAGAATCTTCAGATTTTCTTTGTATTACCTCTCAAAATGTAAAGCCTCTGTTACAATTGACACAAAAAGGTCCAGCCCTTTTTCTTTCTTTCTATGGTATATTTATACAGTTTTACAATAAGATGGAATCTCAATCATTACAAAAATTTCAGTTATGAAAGGGAGGAGAGCAATTGCTCCATTTCTTCTTCTCTGTCTTCACTTGGTGCCAGAAGTTTGTCTTCGCACGTGCTCGGTATAGGTGACACATCTGTCAACCAACCGAGATATCAGCCTTGACGGTTCTTCTTGACAATTGGCTTCAAAAGAGTAACAATCTAAGGCTAATTGTGGGAGCCTATCTTCCATCTATCTGTCTATGATGTCAATAGCACATAATTGCACGCTTGGTTTAATCATACATTTGTCTATTTGGACTATGTCCGCCATAGTCACTTGGGAGATCTCGACCGAATCTCTTTCCTCTTTTTCCTTTAAATCAAGCAATATTTTTTCCATATTCATTTGAATCAATGACTCGGCATTACCTCCGCTATCAATGCCTAGCAGATTTCCATCTATATAACTAAAGGCCTCTTCTAAGGAATTCGTTACCCTTTTGGCTTCCATCTTGCCTTCCACGATGTTGTGCTCCCATTCTTTTAATAGAATGTTTCCTCTGGTCTGCTCCGAAATGGTGAACCTGCGAGTAATTCCCAAATCCCTGTTGTTTGTGGCTATCACAACCTCTTGGAAGGCAACCCGTGCTGCTCCAACTTCCCTTTCTCTAGCAGTTAAATTCTCCAAAACTTGATTAACCAGCAAGCAGTTGTCCTGAATCACCTCTACCTTGCCGAGTAAATTTCATTGGGCCACAGAGACTCTGCGCCGAATCTCCATCACCTAGGACTGAAACATCCCGATATTTATCAATTTTCTTTCGACAATTTCCACCCTAGCCTACAGCTATTCGATCAAATCTTTTTGTTGGCTCGCTTACATATGACCATCCTGAACCACCAGCTGTTCTTGTTTGAGCTTAGTCTTGAGCATTTCTATCTCATTTTTATTGACCAACCTTGCTTTCTCTATACCTACACTGGCCTAGTCTTTGGCAGTCTCCGCTGTTGTGGCTAGTCTGGCTTCAAGGGTCTTGATGAGGCAATTTTTTCATTTAAGCTAGTTTTTCAAAACCCCGACTGAAAATTGGTTCACTGTGGCATATGCACCTAATGTCCCAGCTATTTCTGTTGCAAACTATTCATTTTTCTTGTCCTTCCCATCAGTCATAACTTTGTATTTCTTGACTGTCGATTCCCCTTCCTAGTAGAAATCTCTGTTTACTATTGCCTTTTTTTTCCTATAGAAGAAGAACTCATTTGGAGGGATCTCTTCCACCCTTATAGGCCTCAACTCTTCATTGAAGATCCACCCTGCGTCAATATTTCCCTGAGTCGATTGCAAGGGAGTAACCGATGTGATAGGATCTCTGATTTGTTTTGCTGATGGTCCCGGAGTAGTAACCGGACTCTGCTTCTTCGGCGATTCGGGAGTCTTTATCTCTGCTTTCGGACTCTTAGTTTTCTCTTCCCCGTCCTGGTGTTTTTCTTGACCGGGAGTTGCATCCTTGGAGCCTTCGACATCTTTTTGTTTCGCCTCCACTGTATTCGGATTCTCACCCCGTAATACTATGGGAAGACAACTGCGTTGATGTTCTTGAAATTTCAGAACATCAGCCCTCTCTTCAGGTGCCAATGTTTGGATCTGAGCTAAAATATCAACATAAGATCTTGCGCCTCTAAAAATGTCATCTGAGGGTGAATTTTCGTGCTCAAATCTCTTGATCTCGCAACTAGACAAATGATTACTCACGACCCTTTGCGGATCATGCTTCTTGTACTCAATAAGGACCAAATTTAGGTCTTCCAGGGCTGTAGCCTCAGCTTTGGCATGCCTGAAATCTAATAAAGAATATGAATTTAAATGAACAAGAAAAGGTGGCCATACCTTCTTTGAGTATCCCTTAAGCTCCTTGCTTATACCATCGATTACTGTTTGTCTAGCAACCTCACGACAAGCCAGCTTGTCAAGAATGAACAATGGAAATGCATGAAGGGGAACAGAAGCCCCGAAAACTTTGAGATATAAAAATTTGGCTTCTACATACCAGTCAGCTATGCTACTCAGATTTTTCACTATACTATCTAAGATCCTGGGTGGTGGGTGACCGAAAATAGTGACATGCAGAGGCACCATCACCTAGTTGAAGATTTCATATACAAAATTTGCCGCTTTGTTTTCCCATAATTTCGCATGATATACGTGGATAGGCTCGTCTTCTGCTAGATTCCAACTCTAGATCATTAATGGAAAAGGTGTTAGAAAGCAAACAACATCCATAATGTATGCAGACATAAAAAATGAAGAAATTTTTCCGCTTTCTTTCTATGCCTGATACTCTGTGACCCGACTGGTCAAGCTATTGGACAACATTTTCTCCCAGTTGAAGGAACAACCTTCGGCGACTCAAAATATTAGAGGCACCCATGGAAGAAAGAAATGTGAGGTGTCCTCTCTCCCGTATAATCTGCATTTCATCATAGCTACATACTTGTACTGTGGTTCTAAGGAAGTTATTGAATATATACTGTGGTTGTCTGCCTTGAACTTCGCAGGGTGCGAAACCCAATCTTTTATTAATCTAGACATGGTTTTATCATACTGTACACATTCCTTTTGTTTGAACTCATCCAAGAATTCGGTGCCATATGTAAAGTTGGACGATGTGGGCAACTTATACATGGCTTGTAGATGTTCAGGCCTGAAAGTCCCAATGGTGACCTTTTGCTCATTCATGATGGTTCTGGTTGGTATGTCCACATGGTCTAATGCCCATCAGACCATATTGTAATATGGCAGTAGTCGTGGCCTGGCTGCTACTTTATGCATTCCTGATTGAATGATGATCTTATACTTGGTGGTTATGTCGTCTTTTTCATTGTCGCTGGAATCATCGGAATAATCCACTTGTTCAGCCTGCAGAACATCAAAAACGAACGACCAATTCGGGACCGATTCGATACTTTGAGATGAAGTATCAGTGACATTGTCCAAACCTTGTCCCGAAACCTCAATACTGGCCTTGGATGCTTTTCGCGGGGCCATGCCTAGAGATTCTGCTTTAGCTCTTCTGCGATAAAAATACGTATACATACAGAAGTTAGCACACTAAGAAAGTGTGCTCTACGTAATATAAAAATTCATTTGTTATAATGAACCACAGCTTTATATATATTCGAAAACTTGGTACTTTTTAGAACAGATCTATCGAATCATGTTTAGGAATAAATTTAGCAATAAAAACACAATCTTTATTCGTCGATTTTCCTTATTTCATAATTAATGCCATAAATTTTGGCGGTTGGAAATGTCAGTTGGCATATGGAATAAATAAGACTACCTCGTAAATCGTGCAAGCATCAAAGCATGTGAGATATTGATTTAGATTAATTAATCTAGTTTTACCAATGTTAATCAATCTTTTGGTACTCGTTGTATCGGGAATTTTGCTTCAACTCTTTGGACCTCTAACCCCTGAATTTGCGATGATCGATTTTGGCTAATAAAACCACAATTGTGATTAGGCACTTAATTGATTACGTAATTATTTATATTCTCCATATCGCGACTTGGAGCTTCGAAGATAAGTTTTTGGGAAGTTTTCATGCTGAGCTGCGAAACCACGAGATCAAGATAAAACGTTTTAATTAAAAGGGAAGATAAACTTGGATTAAGTGTTTAATTAATTATATTTGTATCTTTATCGCAACTTCGCAATTCGGGCTCAGACAGTGTAGTTTTTTGGAAGAGAACGCGCCGAGTGGCGAATTACCGACATAACCTAATCATGGCTTAGCTTTTCCTTTAACTTTGACATGGGTTACTAACATATGGACCTCGTAGTTTCGGCTATCGAGGATACGATAATGAGAGTTTTGGACTTAGTGAATGCCGAAGCGTGAAAACCCGATAATGTCTAATCGTGATTTAGGAAAACTTTACTCTTGTCACTGACCTGGGGTGATAATTTAAAACGATTTCCCTATTTCATCGCTTGGGACTTGTGAACTATGCGATCTATAGCATCCAACATGCAAAATCCCGAGGTAGAACAAAAAAGGGGAAGAAATTTTTTCGGAAAAGTAGAACTCACTCGAGAGTGAAATAATCATCACTGTTGCGTGACAAGACTTCAGAGATTTTGAAACCACAGACGGAAAATACGAAAACCATGTTTCGATTTCGAACATTAAGACATGAAATTTGAGACGGGCTAGAAAAAACAAAGGCGGCTCCAACAGATAGGACATTATTGAAGAAAGTTGGTGAAAACTTTCTTGAAATTTAGTGGGCAGAGTGATATTGAATGGCTTAGGAAGAAAGTTGTGTAAATTTATTTTTTGGGGTTAATTGGTATAAGTATTCAATAAAAAATAGAGGTGAGGAAGTTTGTGAAAATAATTGTTTTGGGTTTTAGTAAGATAGATGATTTGGTATAATTATTGAATAAAAAAATAGAGGTAAAGAAGTTTGGGAAAATAATTGTTTTGGGTTTTACTATGATAGATGATTGATTGGTTGTTATGGAACAAAAGTAGAGACATATTCATTTTATAAGGATTACTGAATTAGATGGATAATTTTAATAAACAGGATAGATTGGTGAAGAAATTTTTGCAAACTTTTTAAGTTAATTTGGAAATGGATTGGTTCAGAGGTTATCTAAGAAATAGAGGAGAAGAAATTGGAAAACTACTTATTTCTAGTTTGAATTTCGTTGGTTGGATAATTGTATGTACATAGTATGAAGAAAGGTGTGGAAAAACATCCATTCTATATGGAATCTAGTAGACAGGCCATATTGAATGAGACATAAATTTGGTGAAGAAAGTTGTACAAACTCATTAATTCTATCTAGAATTTAGTTGATTACGGAACTAACTAGGAAATAGAGGTGAAGAAGATGGGGAAACTAATTGTTTCTAGCTTAAAAGCCCTATTCAATGGGAAATATTGGTGAAGAAAGTTGTGGAAACTCATTAATTTTATCTTGAATTTGGTTAATAGAAATATTGACTAGAAAACAAAGGGGAAGAAGTTTGTGGATTAAATTTGTTTCTAGTTTAAAGTTGGTTGGTAAGTCAATTATAGGGGAAGAAGTTTGTGGATTAAATTTGTTTCTAGTTTAAAGTTGGTTGGTAGGTCAATTATAAGAGACATATTATGGAAGAAAGGTGTGGAAAGTCATTCAATCTTAATGGAATTTAATGTGAAAGTCATATCGAATGTGACATGTTGGCGAATAAAGTTGTGCAAATTCATTAATTATATCTAAAAAATTGGTTGGTATCAGTATTGAATAGGAAATAAAGGTGATGAAGTTAGGGAAACCAATCAATCGAGGTCTGGGATGTTATTGAAAAAAGGTGTGGAAACTCATTCATTCTATATGGAATTTAGTGGGGAAGTCATATCATACAAGACATAATCATGAAGAAAGCTATGCAAACTCATAAATTCTATCTAGAAATTAGTTGGAACTAGTATTAACTAGGATAGAGGTGAAAAGATTAAGGAAACTAATTATCTCTAGTTTGAATTTGGTTGGTAGGTCAATTCTTTGGGACATACTATTCAAGAAATGTGTGAAAACTCATTTAGTCTATAAGGAATTTAGAAAACAAGTAATATTGAATGGGACATTGGTGAAGAAATTTGTGCAAACTCACTAATTATATCTAGAATTTGGCTCGTATGTTGGCTAGGAAATAGAGGTGAATAAGTTGATAAACTAATTGTTTTTAGTTTGAATTTCTTTGCTAAGTCAATTATTCAAGCCATATTATTGAAGAGATGTGTGGAAACTCATTCATTCTATATGAAAATTACTAGTAAAGTCATATCGAAGCTGACATATGGTGAATAAAGTTGTGCAAATTCATTAATTCTATATGAATATGGGTCGGTACTAGTTTTTCCTAGGAAATAGACATGAACAAGTTGGAGAAATCAACTAGTTTATTATAAGAGAACGGTGTGGAAACTCATTCATTCTAAATGAATTTAGTGGGGAAGACATATCAACTAAGACATATTCATGAAGAAAGTTGTGAAAAGTCATGCATTTTATTTGGAAATTAGCTAGTACCCATATGGACTAGGACATAAAGGTGAAGAGGTTAGGGAAACTAATTGTATCTAGTTTGAATTTGGTTGGTAGGTCAATTGTTTGGGACAAACTATTGAATAAAGTTGTGTAAAACCATCTATTATATATGGAATTTAGCAAGCAAGCCCTATTGAATGGGACATTGGTGAAGAAAGTTGTGCAAACACACTAATTCTATCAATAATTTAGCTTATACTAGTAACGACTAGGAAATAGAGGTGAATAAGTTATAAACTAATTGTTTCTAGTTTGAATTTCTTTACTAGGTCAATTGTTTAGGACATTGTTAAAGATAGGCATGGAAACTCATTCATTTTATATGGAATTCAATAGTAATGCCATATTGAATGTGACATATGGTGAAGTTGTGAAAATTCATTAATTGTTTATGAAAATTGGTAGGTACTAGTATTGACTAAGAAATATACATGAAGGAAATGGAGAAACTGATCAACACATTGTAGAATAAAAGTGTGGAAACACGTTCATTCTATATGGAATTTAGTGGGGAAGTCATATCAAATGACACATATTTGTGAATAAAGTTGTGAAAGTCATGAATTCTATCTAGAAATTGGTTAGTACCCATATTGACTAGGACATAGGGGTGAAGAAGTTGGTGAAACCACTTATCTCTAGTTTGAATTTGGTCAGTAGGTTGATTGTATGGGACACACTATTGAAGAAAGTTGTAGAAAATCCTCCATTCTATATGGAATTTAGTGGGAAAGTCGTATTGAATGGGGCATTGGTGAGGAAAGTTGTGCAAACTCATTAATTCCATTTGGAATCTTGATCCAAATTTAGGAGCAGAGCGAACTGATTACAGACTAAATACAATAAACACAGAGATATGAAGAATAACACAGATATCTAGTGAACAATATCTTCTATTAAATAAATGAAATAGGATGAAACTGTAAAACTCCAGAACCGAAACACTTGCTCGAATGGTGGTAGCTATCTCTGAGAAGAGATGTGGTTGCTACGCACATTCGTCTGAGCAGAATGATTACAATGAGGCTCCAAAGGCCTTTTTGATATTACTCATGAATTCAAAAACCATAGACATCCAAAAACCTAATCCTAGAAGGTGAAATGCCAAAAGTCATATGGGCCCCTATGGGTAAGTTGGTACCTCAACTTCCTGAGGTCGTAACTTTTGCATACAACCTCCATTTTCAGTGTGTAATAGCCCATTGGAAAGGTCTTTTGGAGAACTACACATTCTGTCGTCAAAATATGATTATGTTTATAGTTTGACTGTGGTGAGCCAAAAAACAATGTTTAGGGCCCCAAAACGACCCCAGAAGTACAACAGGATGTGATGACATGAAAACATACAAAATAAGCTAGTTGGATTATGTGTGAGGCCACCAGTATCCACCTGGAGGATGTGTGGGGCTTCAAACAACCCCAGAAGTGTAGAACCCACAATTACAAAGAAGTACTAAAGAACATGATGAACAAAAACAGACAAGAGGAGCCAGTTGGAATAGGTGGGTGGCCACCAACATCCACCTAGATCAAATCTAGCTCATACCAGTATCGACTAAGGAATACAGGTGAAGAAGTTGGGGAAACCAATTGTCTCTAGTTTGAATTTAGTTGGTAGGTCGATTTCCTAGGACATACTATTGAAGAAGTTGTGGAAAATCATTTATTTTATATGGAATCTAGTAGGAAACTCATATTGAATGGGGCATTGGTGAATATATTTGTGAAAACTCATTAATTTTATCTAGAATCTAGTTTATACCGATATTGACTAGGAAATAAAGGGGAATAAGTTGATAAACTAATTGTTTCTAGTTTGAATTTCGTTAGTAAGTCAATTGTTTAGAATATATTATTCAAGAGAGGTGTGGAAACAACTTAATTCTATATGGAATTTAGTGGCTCATTAGATTAAATTCGGGGTCTTAAATGGGCCTCATAAAGAAAATAGTAAAATAGTAAAAGCATATACCATGTCACACTAATCATATGACATATCACACTAAGTCAAAGGTGTTATCTAGTGAAGGTTAATATACATTGTCTCATTAATGATAGTTTGTAGGTAAGTTGATTTAGTATAGAGTTACGAGGTGAAGGTTAAAAATAATAATGAAAACTTTTTACGATGTGAAGGTTAAAAATAATATTGAAAACTTTATATTCTTGTGCAGACACAATAAATGATATAATATTATTATATTAGTTAGTTGTTTATATATATATATATATATATATATATATATATATATATATATATATGAGACAGTATGGATGGAGTAGCTATGAGATAAGACCGGGCTCCACATATATTTAGTCATGATGTTCCACATTTATGTGTTTGGGATTGGAGTAATTCTCAATGGTGGTGGGATTATTTGGATTGCTCTGTGGAGGAAGTTGTACTGTGATGAAGTAGCAACCAGTGCAACAACGCACTATGAGGGAGTAGATCCCAAAGAGAGAAGCGCCAGTCTTCTCTTTTTTTTTGAGTTTAAATCTCAAATTTTAAATGTAATTTAATGTAATTAAATTTTGTAAGGCTCAAGGAAATCCTAACCACTGTATTTGTACAGGTTGAGTGTAAAGTCTCCCTTAATGGGTTGTAGTTGTACAAATATCAAGCATCGACTCATATTTGGGATGTAATTACCCATTTAATGTAATAAACTTAGTGGTAGGTTTCTTTAATTGTGAAATTATAGCACTACAATAGTCTGGAGGGAAGGCTTGAGAAGCCCCTCATGTATAAATCTATGTAATATGTGCCAAAAAAGGGGGGTTAGCCAATTTGTTGAAGAAATGTTAAAGAGGAGAAGGAGAATAGGAGAGGAGAGGAGAGGAGAGAAATAATTGAGACTCTGTTGCAGTCTGGCCTCGTATACATTGTAAAATCCATTCAATTTTAATACAAAGAACATATTTCCCTGCATATGAGTTTATGTGTGTATTTTGTTAATGAATATGATTGTTTCTGAATGTTCTATGTGTATATTTATGAATGCCAGAAATGTATGTATGTTTTTCTTTGTAGGAATAGATAGAATTCTCTGTCTTTAGTTTTTGAGTGTTCCGAGCTCTCAAGGATAGTGCAAGGAGTGCATGCCAGAGTTTCTAGAAAACTCTGTAAGCCAATGCAAGGAGTGCCCAAGAACTCATTTAGGAGTTTAGGAAGAGCATGCCATGTGGGCACACCAGAACTATTCTTAATCTCAAAAGGGATAGTGAAAAGAGTGCATAGAGAGAGCACAAGGAGTATGCCTACACTCAACGTAGTGTAAAAGCTCAAGGAGGAAGCAAGTGCAAGGAGTGCATAATGCCAACACACTACTAAAGTGTTGGTAAAGGTCAGGAGGAAAAGCGCAAAGTGCTTGGAGGGAACAAAAAGTCATTTGGAAAGAACAAAGGGACTAAACCCCTTGAAACTAAAGAGTTGAAAGCTATGGAGGAAGAGCATGAGTGCCAGGAGGGCTCAAGAAATCATTTGGAGAACAAAGGGCCGAGACCCTTTGAAGTTCAAAGCAATTATAAGCTTAGGAGAAGGTAAGTGCAAGGTGTGCAAAGGATGAACCATCTAGAGGTTTGAAATCACAAGAGAGATAGTATGAGTTTATGTAGAGATGAGTGCAAGGAGTGCAAAGAGACAACACTTTGTTAAGTGTTAGTCAAGCTTAAGAAGGCAAGCGCAAGAAGTGCACTAGAGGCCAAATTATTTCAAGTGTCAAATCTTAGGAGAGGCAGCGCAGGAAGAGACCAAGCAGTCAGTCCCGCAAAAGAATATTGAAAAGGCTGAGCCATTGAAAGCTTGAGAAATTTCCTTCTTTGAAGGGAAGTGGATTTTCTCTAGAGGAGGAGCTATAGAAGCCGCTAGATTGGATGAAAGATTCAATCTATGCCATTGCATTTAGTCCCAGACAGATGGAGGAGCATGCGAGGAAGGAGGACAGATCCCAAGCATTGGATTTGAGCACCTGGATCAACAACCGTTGTATCCAAGTAAGGAGTGTGGGTATTAAACCCTTGAAGTCCTTCAAACTTTGCGTATTCAGAATTTTTTAGGTGTGTGTTGCGGAGAAAGAAAATATCTTGAAGTCTTGGAGCCCGAAGTTAATATAGGCTATAGGTAGAAGAGGGCTATGTGTCAACAGATCAGGGGTAGTTTGGAAGTCTATCTATCCGACGATTTTGGAGAATAGGCACATGAGTGTGCAAAGTTTCTGAAAGCTTCGAAGGTTGGAGCACATATTGACCACTGGTGCTAGGTACATGTGGCAATAGACCCCATGATTTAGAGACCTAGCACTCCAAAGGAATTGGGATGTATGTTGTCAAGGTGTGATAAATCCCAAAGGCCTGAAGACCGGAGTAAATCTTGATCATCCATTTGCAGGGACACGAGGACCATTAATCGATACCCCTTCATCAGTTCGACGTTCGACTTTCTGGAGGTTTGGCGAAGATAAGAAGTAAGAAATCTCGAATCCTAGAGTTTCGAAGTCCATCACAGTCATTGGCTATTGGAAGAAGGAGAGCCATAGATCCCAAGGATTTCCACATTCAACGATTTGGGGAAAAGTGGGTCCAAAGGTAAGAAAAAACCCGAAGCCCAAATCTCGGAGTTAGTGTAGGCCATCGATATGTGGAAAACCATCGCTTGTTCGATTCATGAGTTTGAAGTTCATGGATTCAGAGGAATTGTATGTTTGGACCTGAAAACCTCCCAAAGCCTAGAGTCTCAAAGTTGTCTGCTAGTCGTAGATCTTAGCAGAATGTGGGGACCGTTGATTCCCTTTATTTGTTCAGAAATTTGCGAGTTCGATGTTTGAATGAGTTGAGGTATTGGGGTGTTACAACTCCTGGAGCATCGAAGTAGGAAGTTTTGGTTACGTGTCTGGTCATAGCCCATGGTAGCATGCGATTTGGCCAAAACAAAGGGATAACGTCCAAATTTGATTTCTAAGGATAAAGGGGCTTAGAGAAGAAGCCCACAGGGTTTGGATTTGTATTGAAATTCACCAGGAAGAATTAAATGGGCTCATGAACATTAAGAGGGGATCCAACAGGGATCCTGGAGCTGATTGGGGTTTGCATAAAGTGGTATCCGAGAGGATTTTTGTCTGTAGACAATAGGAAAAGGATAAGAAGACAGAGTGTTGATGCTCTGTTGTGTGAAAATAATTGTTTGCAAGCATGCATCAGGAAGCAGACTTGCCAGGAGGGCAGGGTAAAGAGAACATGGCTACTAAAGGACATAAGCAAGGTTGAAAAGGAGACCACAAGTAGATGAGAAAAGAGGAGATAGATAAAGAGCTCAATGAGACTAGAGAGGAGCTCAACATATTCACATTGCAATGACAGAAAATGAAACAATAAGTGCAAGGAAGCTAGAGGTATGAGAGGCCCATGAAGAAAAAGGCAAAGTGGCCTATCCAATAGTTGATTTCCAAGAAGCAGAAAAAAATATTGAGGTGGTGGTTGAGGGAAGTTGCAGACCTCAGGGACACAGAGGAGAATATGGTTTGATTTTGTGAACCAGAGTGTGGAGAAAGCCTCGGTGAGGAGGAAGAGACATCAGTTGAATATATCACATATTTCTAGGAGGGAAATGAGAAGATATCAGGTGAAGATCTTGTACACTGTCAGGGAGGAAGAATAGAAAATTCAGGTTGTCAGGTCAGCAAGGAGGAGAGGAGACTATTTGAGAGTCTTGATAACTCAAAGAAGGGTTCATATCAGCAAGGAGTACTAAAAAGAGAGGAGGAAGATCAAAGGTGCATCCTAATAATTGGGTTAATCAACATATTCCTTCCAAATATCCCAATAGAGGCTAGTGTTGCACATGAGGAAGTGATGCAGGAGGCATATAGGGAAGAGGCCATGGGGCCAAATGTTTTTAAAACTTATAGTGCATGTGTTGCAGGTTCATGAGAAGGAATAAATGCAATAGAGACTGTCATGGAGGAGGAAGAAGGAGAAACATTTTCCCAAATTTTGGAGGGAAGAGAGGACCTTAACCATGTTTTGATGGTAGGGGAGATCATAGTATCTCTTGGAGAGGGATTAGAAGAAAATACCAATGAAGATGTTGCTTGTAAGGAAGCCGACAAACAACCCACAAATTCTGTCATTTTAGAAGATTAAAAGAGAAAATAAGAGCATTCAGTGGAATTGCTAATAAATTGCAGCAAGGGAGATGAACGAAGGACAACTACAAAATCAGAACCCGTAGCAGGAGAGAGAGAAGACAACATGAATTTTGATGATTTGTGTGAAGAATTGGAAGCCCTGGGAGAAAGAGTAATAACCCAGAGTAGGCTCATCCAACGATTCAAGTTGGAGATTGATGAAGAGAAGGGGATGCAATAGAGAAGACTGCATGAAAGAAACCAACCAGTAGACTAGCTGGACAGGGAAATAGAGGAGGTAAGAAGGTTGATGTTGAATTCATCATAGAGTACACTAAACAAAATGTGGAGACTGACCACAGGAGAGCTTGGAGTAGCAACAAAACAATAGCAAGAGAAGCAAAGTAAAAGAACATGAGGACAACTCATAGTTAAAGTTTGGGACCCAGGAGGATCTCAATAACAACAATAGAGGAGACATGCGCAGGAGCTCATGATTTTTGTTAGCATGGGAGTATGATGCAAGAGCATCGCTCCAACTCATCAACGCATCAAGAACCAACACAAAAATGCACTAGGAGGGAGTGGATCCCAAAGAGAGAAGCGATAATATTCTCATTTTTTGAGTTTAAATCTCAAAATTTAAATGTAATTTAATGTAATTAAAGTTTGTAAGGCTCAAGGAAAGACGAGCCACTGTATTTGTACAAGTTGAGTGTAAATTTGCCTTTAATGGGATGTAGTTGTATAGATATCAAGCATCAACTCATATCTAGGATGTGTAAGTTTTAAACCTGCGAAGTAAAGCAATGCATATATATTCTTAAGCAATACAGAAATTAATCAATGGCTCATACACAGAATACACAGAGATCTTTACCGGAAACCCTCAACCGGGAAAACCTTTCTTTTTCATTA